>PVIH01006429.1:0-57679 GCA_004025045.1 Sigmodon hispidus
AAATATACCACGTAGGTACTGCTCATAGGTCCACATTCGCGATAGCAAGCCACAACTCAAGGCCAAGCCAAATAGGGAGTTTGCTTATGGCAAAGAGAGGAATAGTTTATGTTTAAGAGAGCACTTTCCCACGAGGGGTAGAAGGCACTTTCCCACGAGGGGCAGAAGGCACAGTCACAATGACTCAGCTCTCTACAGTAGAGCACTTACATATGATTCCAGCATTGTGTGTTTAAAAAAAATGTTATGAAGATGTCTTAGGAAGTGCTTGGGGAAATGATCTTAGACATTGAACAGTGGTGATTTCTGGGAGGTGGGTGGTTTATTATGTAAGTTAATAATGGGCCACATTTCAACGTTGATGATATGTTTCATCAGAAGTGTTTTAAAACAGTAGTAAGGTCTAAATGGACTGGGCTGTGTCTAGGACTCAGTGGAACAATTGTATCACATCGCCAAAGCCTTGGGTTCAAGTCCCAGCACTGGGAAAATGACACAGTGAACAGTCTCCTAGCTTCCTGGTAGAGCAGCAGTGCCCATGTTCAGATTGGTGTCAGCAGAAAGGAATTTCTTTGAGAGGGGGAAGGGAAGGGAGAAAGGGAAGAAGGGAGAGCAAGCCAGGAGTTCTGCTAGTGGCTGAACCACATGGAACTGCCAACCGGTTTGGTTTTCAAGACAGTGTTTTCCTGTGTAGCCCTGGCCGTCCTGGAACTCACTGTAGATCCACCTGTGTCTGTCTGCCTCCCAAGTGCTGGGGTTAAAGGTGTGCGCCACCACTGCTGGGCAGATTGCCAACTTTTAATCATCTCAGACCTCGTTAAAAAAAAAAAAACAAAAAACTTAACTCTCATAATTGAGCCACCTGTGCTTTTCTCGTCCCAAGCTCCGGGTGCTTATGTGGTCTACCGAGTCAGGATGCTATGAAGGGCCCTTTGGATGGGCTGTCTACACAGAGTCTTGGAAGCTATGCTTCTGACTCTGAAATAGGAACAGAGTTCATGAATCACTAGACTTGCTGGGTCATCCTTTTGTTTCCTGTGACTAATCTCCAGGGCTGGGGCCCAGGAGTTTGTGTTTTGTTTTTCAATTTTTAAAGTTATTTTTAGATTAATTTTAATTTTATTTTATTATTTTTTTTCAAGACAGAGTTTCTCTGTGTAGCCCTGGATGTTGTGGGTAGACCAGGCTGGTCTCAAACTCAAGGATCTGCCTGCCTCTGCCTCCCATGTGCTGGGATTAAAGGTGTATGCCACTGACACACCTGATTTATTTTTAGATTTATTTTGTATGTCTGAGTGTTTTGCCTGCAGGTATATGTGTTGCCTCATGTGTGTCTGTTGCCCACAGGTGGCAAAAGAGGGTGTCAGATCCTTGGGAAGTGGAGTTACAGATGGAGATGGTTGTGAGTCACCAAACTGAGCCCTCTGCAAGATCAACAAGTGTTTTTAACCACTGAGCCATCTCTAACCTGAGTGTGTGCATGTGTGCGTGTATGTGTTGGGGTAAACAGAGGCCCAAAGAGGACATCTGTGAGTTTGTAGGGGCATTTTCAAATCCTGGGGCCTGGATTTAGCTTCTCTTAAGAACAACATGTTCTCTTAACTGCTGAGCCATGAAGTTTTACCAACAAAAGGAGCATGTGAGCATTCAGCCTGAAATACAGAGGACCCCAAGGGGAGACAGAGTGTGAGTAAGTGAAGTGCAGGTGGGATGTCAGGACCCAATCCTTAGTACCCTGTCATTAGTGCTGTGACCCTTTAACAGAAGCTAGTGTTCCCTGGAGCTGTGGTTTGAGAACTAACTTGTTTTTTTCATGGGTTCTGGATTCCCACTATGAGTGTGGACTCCCTGAGCTTGAGAGTCATGATCTGTGGATGAGGAGAAAATTTACTGTGGCTACAGGAAGATGGACTCAGGCAGGTTATGAGCTGAGCCTCTCTGTTCTCAGGTCGTAGATGGCCCCAACCAGGCCTCCATATAGCATATGAGTACGTAGTTTGAGTTTCTGGTCTGGCCTAGCCTGCTGTCTGGACCCACCTGCCGCTGCTTAGCCCCCTAAATTGACTCAGACGCTTATTAATTAATGCTGTTCTACTTATGGCTCAGGCTTGTTGCTAGCTTGCTCTCTCATCTTAACCCATTTCCATTAATCTGTCTTACCACATGGCTCATGGCTTACCTGAATTTCTTTTTTTTTTTTTAAATTATTTATTATGCATACAGTATACAGAAGAGGGTATCAGATGTCATCATAGATGGTTGTGAGCCACCATGTGGTTGCTGGGAATTGAACTCAGGTCCTCTGGAAGAACAGTCAGTGTTCTTAACCTCTGAGCCATCTCTCCAGCCCCTTACCTGAATTTCTTTACATATTACTCCTTGAGCGGCTGGATCACATCTCTCCTGACTCTACCCTCCTTCCCACCTGCTTCTAAGATGCTTTGCCATAGATCAAAACAGTCTCTTTATTAACCAGTACTATTCAGAGCATGCAGAAAGACATGTCACATCAGGGTTACCCTTGAGAATTCCAAGAGCAGTGGTTCTTAACTTGTTGGTCATGACCCCCAGCTTGTCAAATGACCCTTTCATGGGTGTTGCATATCAGATATCCTACATATCAGATATTTTCAATTCATAATAATAGCAAAATTACAGTTAGGAAGTAGTAACAAAAATAATTTCATGGTTGGAGTCACAACATGAGAAATTAATTATATTGAAGTGTCCCAGCATTAGGAAGATTGAGAAACCATTGCCCTAAAGTCTGGGGTCTTTGACAGATATTCTTATACTTTTTTTTTTTTTTTTTTAGTTTCTTGAGATAGTTTCTTTGTTTTACTGCTGTAGCTGTCATGGCACTCACTCTGTAGACCAGGCTGACCTCAAACTCACAGAGCTGGAATTACAGGTGTGTGCCAAAGCACCTGGTGACAAATATTTTTTAGAATTAGGTACCTTTGGACTAGAAATGCTCCTTATAAACTGGGACTGATTCTTACCTGGTTAGCTTATTGTTACTTGTCATGATAAAAGATCAGAGCCAGACATTTGGCTCAGTGGTAAAGGCTTGCTGGATGACCAGAGCACAGAATTCACGTACAAAGCTAAGTGCAGGGGTAAGCATCTATAACCCCAGCACTTCTATAGAAAGACGGGAGCATGTAACAGGTGAACTGGCCTGGAGGATGCAGCAGAATCAAAGCAGAGATTCTGCTGACCCCCGATCGCCACATGTACACACCCTAGTAATAATAGTAGTAATGTGTTGGTGGATTTTCCTTTATTCTTTTTATTCTAGCCCCATGTTGGAACGCCAAAATGTTTCCTTTTTTTTTTTTTTTTTTTTTCTTTTGAGGGGCCTGCCACCTAGCTCTCAAATCCCACACAGAGGCTTATTTTTAATTATAATGTCTGACCTTAACTTGGCTTGTTTCTAGCCAGCTTTTCTTAACTTAAATGATCCCATCTACCTTTTGCCTCTGGGCTTTTTCCATTTCTTCTCTATATCTTACTTTCACTCTTACCTCCTGGCTGGCCCCTAGCATCCCCCTCTTGTTGTTCTTTTGCCCCCCCCCCACATTCCTCCCATTTATTCTCTCTGCCTACCAGCCCCGCCCATCCTTTCTCCTGCCTAGCTATTGAATGCCCAGCTCTTTCTTGGACCATCAGGTGTTTTAGACAGGCAAAGTAAGACAGCTTCACAGAGTTAGACAAATACAACATAAACAAAAGTAGCACACCATAAAATAATATTCTATAACAGTAATAATCTTTTTAATGATAGTTTTTAAGTAATTTGTTTTAAGAAATAATTAAAAGTTGGAAAAGGTGAGAATGGGAAAAGATAACCAACACCCTTAACTCAAGCCCTGTTACAATGTTACTATTTGTATTTTCTACTTTTCTTTTTTCTTTTTTTTTTTCTTTAAGGTAGGGTCTTGCTATGTAGCCCTGGCTGGCTTTGAATGCTTTATGTAGACCAGGCTGGCTTTGAATTTATAAAGATCTATTTGCCTCTGTCTCCTGAGTGCTAGAATTAAAGGTTTGTACTATAACTACCAACATAGTAGACCTTGTCTCAAAATAAACAAGTTTATTCATTTGATAACTCTCAAAGTTTGTATCTAGCTTATCATTGATACTTATTCCTCTTCTTCTTGGCAATATTTATATAAGCCTTTCAGTAATCATTGATACTCTATAATTTACTCACTTAAATTACCTGTACATATTCTAATATAGTAATTATAATTATAGTGTAATGTTAATCTATCTGTTGCTTAACCATCAATTAATAACCAGGATATTCCCCTTAGGATGAGGTCCTCAAAGTCAAAAGGTCTAGACTTAGCCAGACTCCTGTTATATATAGTCAGGCTGGTTCCCCACCAGGAACCAGAGGGCAGGTCAGGCCCTCTGCCCTTCACTAACTGGGTGCTTATGGCCCTCAGGTCCCTCATCCTCACTCCGTCTATGACCACATCAGACCTCTCCACTCACTCCACCGCCTCTCTCATCAGCAACGAGGAGCAATTTGAAGACTATGGAGAGGGTGATGACGTGGACTGTGCCCCTAGCAGCCCCTGTCCTGATGATGAGACCAGAACCAATGTCTATTCAGATCTAGGATCGTCAGTGTCTTCCAGGTGGCTCCCTTGCTCTGGGGTGGCATTTGGAGTCCAGGGAAAATGGCAGAACCAGTCTAGCCTATCACAGTGGGTCAGGCAGACAAAGATCATCCTTCCCTCTCTCCAGGGCTACATGGCTTTACTAGCATGTGTGGTGCCTTCTTCCATCCTGATTGGGGGTCAAGTTTGTCTTGATCCAAAAAAAAGGGGAGTTATCTTGGGGAAGAAACAGTTAACTGGTATATGAGCCTGCAGACCCTTGGGAAGGGTGTATGTTATCATGCTTCCTAGAACCTCCTTTACTAAAGGGTCCTTCCAGGCAGCTGACCTTCTATGGCCCCTTCTCACCTGCCTGAGTCATTCCTTCCTATGACGTTAGCTCTCAGTATGCCTTATCTGTTAATCGGGTTCATTTCCCCAGTTTTCCTTGACAACCATGCGGAAGGGTTGTTCTGGTTTATTTCCATTCCTCTATCTCAAAGTATGAGTAACAACCTTGGGGAAATAGGTAGAGGGAGCTGGGCACAGTGGGCAGGGCACAGCCTGCCAGTAGTATAGAGTGACACCCTCTCATCCTCTGGTCCAGTGCGGGGCAGACCCCAAGGAAGATGCGTCATGCCTACAACAGTGAGCTGCTGGATGTGTACTGCTCTCAATGCTGCAAGAAGATCAACCTGCTGAATGATCTGGAGGCCCGGCTGAGAAACCTAAAAGCCAACAGGTGAGGCCGCAGCCCAGAGCGAGCCAGGCAAGCCCCCTGTGTGGACAGGAATATGGATGTTGAAGCAGGACTGGGTGTCACCTCCTGCAACACCTTGGCACCAAGCTAATGAATGATGTCCCTTTATACTCATGCCCCTCTGTTCAGTGACCATATCTCTTCTCTTTAGCCCTAACCGGAAGATCTCAAGTACAGCCTTTGGACGGTAAGACCTTCTTGGGAGACAAGCTGAATGCTTCCACCTTCACCTATTTCTGCTGTCCTGGGGCCAGGGCTCCACAGTGGCAGGCCAGATTCAGTCCATGCCCTGTATGGAGCCAAGCAAGCAGACTACTGTGAGGACATCCCAGCTGGGTGTCAAAGACGGCAGCAAGGGCAGAGTGGCTCCTTCCTGCACTTGCCACCTTGTGCCCACTTAGCAGGGCCAGCATCTGTAGATCCTCACTGCTTCAGCTTCAGTGGGCTTTCTAGGGTGCTCTGAGGACCATAGTCCATCCCATAGCTGCTGGTGCCTTCCCTTCTACGAAGGACCTGGGCTTGGGGAGTGCCCTGTGCACCCTCCTTAGGGAAGACGGTCATTTGAATGGGAAGGTTGGGGGGAGTATTTCTCCTGTGACTTTCTTCCTGGCAGCCCCAGGACTGAATACTCACCTGGCCCATAGCCCGATTAGCTGGGGCCCCAGACTGTGGCAGACTTGGCAGGCAAGTACCCTCCACCCCCACAGGCAGCTCATGCACAACAGTAACTTCAGCAGCAGTAACGGCAGCACTGAGGACCTGTTTCGAGACAGCATTGACTCCTGTGACAATGACATCACGGAGAAGGTGGGCCCTGGGGCCCTATGCATGTTCCTGGGATGTGTGGGAGCGGTGCTCCAGGCTACTCCCCGGGGACTTGGACCCTGTGCGCACCTAGGAGTTCAGGGTGGGGAAGAACACTGGTCACGTGTTCCTTCCTCTCCAAATAGGACTGTTGTTTAGCATAGTTACTAGGAGATCCTGTTGTGAGCTTTTCTAGATTCTCAGTTCTGTGGGTTCAAAATGTGTTCTCCCTCTGCATGCTGCAGGTCAGCTTCCTGGAAAAAAAGGTAACGGAACTTGAGAATGACAGCCTGACCAGTGGGGACCTGAAGAGCAAGCTGAAGCAGGAGAATATGCAGCTGGTTCACAGGTGAGGTGCAGGGTGGCTCTGAGGAAGGGGAAGGTGTCACCATTGCTGGCCGAGAAGCCTCAGTCTCTCTGGCTCTGAGGCACTTGACCTTGACTTCAGACCTGATAGACACCGATCTCGGGGTACAGCCCAGGACCTGTGACTCTCACTGCTTGGAACAGCAGTTCTCAACCTGTGGGTCTTGACACCTTTGGGGTCACATATCAGATCTCCTGCGTATCAGATGTTTACATTATGACTCATAACAGTAGCAAAATTACAATTTTGAAGCAACAACAAAATATTTTATGGTTGGGGTCATCCCGACATGAGGAACTGTATCAAAGGGTCACAGCATTAGGAAGGCTGAGAACCGCCGGACTGGACTGGAACTCCATCCACCCCAGTTCCTGGAACATGCCCTGTAATGGGGAGTGGAAAGCGGAAGGGCCCGGGTGATACTGCATATGACCAGGTGGTGGCGGTATAAATGGACAACAGAGACACTGGGAAGGATGCTATCCCGTGCTAGCTGGCTTCCCCAGGCACAAGAAACTTGGTAGACTTGTCTGGGTCTGGTCTGGTCCTCTCCTCATACCTTTTTTATGTGCCCCAGCTCAGCCTGACGGAGGATCTGTGAACAGTGGTTAGGGTTAGGGCTTCCAGTAGTCAGGGTTGGGTTGTGACCCCAGAGAGACCTGACCTTTTCCTGGCTCTGCATTTCTTATGGCCATTTGCTAGGATGTGCCTAAGTTGTCGGAGGGGTGCTGGGCAGGAAGTCAGCGGAAAGGAGAGAGTGAGACCTGGAAACTGTTGTGTGGCTCTGGCCAGGCGCGCTGCCCTCACTGTCTCCTGTGTGGCTTCGCTCCTCTTTGGGGCTTCTCACTAGATCTGCTTGTCCCTGGAGTATGGTTAACACACCTCTTGTTCGATGTCACCGTGTCCCTAATGTACCTGTCAGCCAAGCTCCTGCATGACCCACAGGTGTGTGTGGCAAACCCTCTGCATCACAGTGACTGTGAGAGCTGGCTCTGACTGGCGTTGTGGTGCTCCACCTCAGGGTGCATGAGCTGGAGGAGATGGTGAAGGACCAGGAGAGCACGGCCGAGCAGGTGCTGGAGGAGGAGGCCCGTCGACATCGCGAGGTCTACTGCAAGCTGGAGCAAGAGAAGGACACTGAGCTGGAGCTGCTCAACGCCAGGTAGGCAGCAGGCCCTCTTGGGCCGCACTGCTCCCAGCTGTTTTTGGTGAAGCTGAGCCGACCATTCCAGCATTTCTGCCTTAGGTACTTTCTGTAGCACAGGCCTGTTCTTCAGGGAGTGTGTGGGATGAGCAGAGGGCGGGGCTGGTCTACAGGCTGGGAGCTCCTCCTGCTCTCAGCCTCTCCCCTGCATCTGAATGTGGTGGGTAAACTGAGCTTGGGACCCAGAAAACCAGGACCCTGGGTTCTGTAGCCAGCAGTTCCCTTCCTTGCTGAACCCAGCCAGGCGGGAGCAGGAGCACCGCTGCCCGGCCGCCGGCCTCCGGCCTCATTGGCTTTTCTTACCGTGAGCCGTCTCTACCGCCCTTTTCCTGCCCGGCCCACAGTCCATGCACAGCGTGCACTGTGATGAGGCCGTGGCCTGTCCTGGTTCTCTTTGGGCCCCGGTGTTTAAGCAGAAGGTTCTAAATCCAACCTGTGTGGGGACGGGTTTCTGGACAAGGGCTGGGTCAGGCACCTCCAAAGGGTTGGGTGATTCCTAACCCAGTGCAGTTCGGTGAGGAGACCTTGAGCTTTCTTGTGCCGGGACTCCCCACCCCTCCCAAACCTTCTCAGGAGTTTCCCATGCTAAATTTGGACTGGTGCTCGATAGCAGTGCTTCTCATCCATCATAACGCTGAGACTCTTTTCCGCAGTTCCTCATGTTGTGGTGACCCCCAGCCATAAAATTATCTTGTTGCTACTTCATAACTGTCATCATGCTAATGTATAAATTATAATGTAAATATGCAGGATATTTGATTATAAAAGGAAAAACCCTCCAAAGGGGTCTGGACCCACAGGTTGAGAACCACTGCTCTAGCGGCTTTTTTTTTTTTTTTTTTAAACTTTATTTATTTGTTTGTTTGCCTGGAACTGGAACTACAGACAGTTGTTAGCTGTCATGTGGGTGCTGGGAATCGAACCCGGGTCCTCTGGAAGAGCAGACGGTGCTCTTAACCGTTGAGCCATCTCTCCAGCCCCGCAGCTGCTATTTGTATATGGCCCTGGGGCTGATGTCCTAAAGGGCTTCTCACTTCAGGACTTAGTGACTACAGGCTCCAGGGGTAGCTGGGACCAGAGAAGCTGAGGCGGGAAGACTGTGTGAGCAGGGCCCGAGGGAACACAGAACAACGTTCTGAGAGTACTCTTAACTGCAGCCTTTCCTCAGCTGCAGGCAGTGCTGGTCATGTGGAAGCATGGATGGCACTTCTGGTTATCAGCAAATACACCCCTCCTTAGGTGCTCGCCAGTTCCACGCCCCTTACCATGGAAGTCCAGATTTCTCTCTGGCCCTTGTCTGGAGGCCTCCTTAGGGTGTCCCAGGGCCTCATTAATCAAGAAGAACCTCCAGAATGGGGCAGTTTCTGGGGTGAAAGTACTGCACGAATCAGACATGGTTCTGCATGTTCCAGGAGCCATCCCCCTGCCTCTGACCCCAGAGGGAGACCCGAGTGCCGTCTCCCTCCGGGGTCACTGCAGGACCAGGAGAGATGGCTGCAGCGAGCTCTCGGGTTTCCCAACAAGGCTTGGGACGGAGACTAGACAGCAAAACATGGTCATAGCCTTCAGACTGTGTGTGTTATCAGGAGAGGCCCAGGCGTACCAGATCTGGGAGGACAAAGGGTTCTTGGTGTGTGGACGCATTTGTGTGGAGGCCAGATTTCAGAACACATATGCACGTGCACGCGTCTTGCAGATAGGACCCTGTCTAGGCATAAAATTCCTCCCTTCCTTTTGTTTTTCAAGACAAGCTTTTTCTGGTTTTTGGAAATCACTGACCAGGATGACCTCAGACTCACAGAGATCCACCTGCCTCTGCATCCTGAGTGCTAGGATTAAAGGCATAAACCATCACTCTTGGCTAATAATTTTGCACATGAAACAGTTTCATGATAATATGGGATTTTGGCTTGTGGCATCATGTCATCATTGAAAAAGTTTTGGATTTGGGGACATTTTGGATTTTGGATTAGGGATGCGGGACCTGAATTACCTGTGAGATATTTATTTTTTGTCTCAATCTTTTGGTTTGTAGTTTCTTTCTTCTGGAAGCAGAGACTGGCCACCTTCTCTGTAAGGTCCTTTCCACTCTATATCCTCAGATCTGTCATTTTTCTTTCCCAGGGTGCAACAGTTAGAAGAGGAAAATTCTGATCTGAGAACCACAGTGGCCCGACTCAAGTCACAGACAGAGAAGCTGGACGAGGTGAGCAGCAGGCCCTCCTGCAAGATGCTGAGTCAGTCCATAGAGGGTGCTGACGGTCGGCGGCCCCTGGGTCCTAGTAGTATCTGGAATACTGAAGTATTCCCTACAGAGAAGAAGACCTGCTGGGATATGGTGGCACACGCCTGTAATCCTAGCACTCAGGTGGTGGAGGCAAGAGCCTCATGAGTTCAGGGTCATCCTTTGCTATGCCATGAACTTGGAGTCTAACTTGGGTACATGAGAGTTTTGCCTTAAAGATCGAAACAAAAAGAAGTTTTTTAATTAACGAAAAAGGGAGGAAAAGTGAATAATGACTTTCATTTCTGAATTAAAAAAATT
Source organism: Sigmodon hispidus (assembly GCA_004025045.1). Classification (NCBI taxonomy): domain Eukaryota; kingdom Metazoa; phylum Chordata; class Mammalia; order Rodentia; family Cricetidae; genus Sigmodon; species Sigmodon hispidus. The sequence continues at coordinate 10,291 of PVIH01006429.1, forward strand.
TCAAGTTTACTACAGTGAGAATATAATCTGTACTATATATTGTAAATGCCTTATATTGTGTTTTTTTTTTTTTTTTATTGAAGAGGGTGTTTGGGATAATAGGTTCTTCTTAGGCTCTGGCTGCTTCCAATGAAGGACTTCTGGGGCCTAGGATGTTCCTGCAGTTTCTAGAATGTTCTGGGAGGGCACTCCCCAGGGTGGCTGCTCTGCCTGTCCACTTGTCACACCAGGCTCCTCCAGAGCATGAGGGCCCCTCTGGGAATGCTTGCCCTGATGGGGTCTGCCTGGCTTTAGGAACGGCAGCGCATGTCTGACCGTCTGGAGGACACGAGCCTGAGACTCAAGGATGAGATGGACCTTTATAAGCGCATGATGGATAAGCTGCGGCAGAACCGCCTTGAATTCCAGAAGGAGCGGGAGGCGACGCAGGAGGTGAGTCACTGCTGGAACCTCTGGCGTTTCCCCTAGTGTCACTGCTGCTGCCAACGGCCTTCTGTCCCTCACAGCTCATCGAGGACTTGCGGAGGGAACTAGAACACCTGCAGATGTACAAGCTGGACTGTGAGCGGCCAGGTAGGGGCCGCAGCTCATCTGGCCTTGGCGAGTTCAACGCCAGAGCCCGAGAGGTGGAACTGGAGCATGAGGTCAAGCGTCTGAAGCAGGTAGGCCCTAGAGCCATCTTCCGGGGCCAGCTGGGTCAGTCACAGGGAGGGAGCCATGAGCCGCAGCATACCTGACACCCCTGCTCAGTAACCTGATGGCCAGCGCCATCCTCCCATCCCACACTCCGGCAAGTGGCTTACCTCTGTAACCGTTTGTTAAATCAAATGGTTCTCGGGCTCTTAGGTCCCTGTTCTGTTCTGGGTGTTGGGGTAAGGAAACTACCCCCATGATGCAGGTACAGGCTTGGCTGGGTTTGGGCCTCTGGCAAATAGGGCCTAAATCTTGAGATTCTGCTTCTCAGAGTGTCCCATCACTCTGTTTTTATAGCCTGGGTTAAGCGTGAGATCGGGAAAGGGCAGTAACTCAAGAAGGGGGTGAAACCCAAACTCAGGGGAGTCTATGGGCTAGAGTCTGGGCATGGATCACACATGAGCTCATAGACCCAGGCAGAAGGCCTAGTGCCCATCTCCTGCAGTTCAGCTGGACCATCACCCACTAGGAGGGGCTCCCAGGGCCCTGGGGTGAGCTACAGGTAAGCATCGGAGGGGACACCTTCGGTGTCAGCTGCCTTCAGTGGCAAGCATGTCTTAAAACAGCCCCCACTAAGTAAGTTCCAGAGCCTGGCTGGAGGGAGGAGGATCCAGGATAACCAGCCCTCCTGTCTGCACAGAGAATCCAGAATAGTTCTTTCCTCAGCCACGTCCAGGATCAGGCTGAGCTGCTGGTGGACAGCGCTCCCCACAGGACCCAAGAGGGGAAAGACTCTTCCTTCCTGCTTCTCCCAAGCAGGCCTTCAATTCTTCTTTTAACTGAGGATGGTGGCATGCCACACCTCTGGGCCAGCCCTCAGTTCCCTGACCTCTGTGGCTCCACCGAGGCCATGTCACCTGTAGGCCTCCTGGCTTGGTGATGCACGGATGGAGGCTGCTGGTGGGGACACAGATGGGAAGGAGTGGTTCCTAGGACTCTGATGCTTCCCTTAGCTCAGGTTGCTCTTGTTCTGTTGCCACAGGAGAATCACAAGCTGCGGGATCAGAACGATGACTTAAATGGGCAGATCCTGAGCCTCAGCCTCTATGAGGCCAAGAACCTCTTTGCCACCCAGACCAAAGCCCAGTCTCTGGCCGCAGAAATCGACACAGCTTCTCGCGATGAGGTAGCCTTGTCCTCTCATTCCCTTGGCCTCTCCCATTGGTGACTGGTCCCCATTCTCTGGGTCCTGTCCCAGCTCTGGGTCCTGTCCCAGCCCCCACCTGCTGGGACCGTGAACCCCAGGCTATACAGGACCTAAAAGGCAGCCTTGGCCTGGCCCCAATAGTCCAGCGGCACAGGGGAGGAGCTTAAGCCCTCTTTCCTCTGGGTTCAAGTCAGAGTAGAGCTCAAATCAGAGATGCTCCTGGGACTTAACCCGGATGGCGGCCAGAACTTCTTAAACTTTTGCACACACATTTACTTGCTCCCTTAGCTCACAGCTTCATAAATGTCTCCCTTTGGCAGCAGGAAAGGAGCCGGGCTCCCCGGCACTGTAGACCACCTTTTCCACCTCAGATACAAAAACACTCAAGTGCATTTTCATGGGACACTGAGACCCCTGTGTGCCTGAATCTTGCCTCCATTTGAGGCGCAGAGCTAAGGGCTGACCTCTGGCCTCAAGGAGACCTAGGAGGGCAGGTAACTCCGTAGGGTTGGAGCAGCCCTTCAGCTCCACCTAGATGGCATGGCCAGAGCTCCTGACCGGGCAGGGCTGGAGTGAGGAGGACAGAGGACAGGCTGGCAACCCTAGGCATTTTCTGGGCCCAGGACTATACATATTAGCCCTGATTGTAAGTACACCTGACCAGTGTTCCCACTCTTTGTGAAAATTTCCCCACGCCTTAGCCCCTCCCCAGGTCTATGAAATGACCTTCAGACTGACCTGGGGCCCCTCTGTCACTGACCCACCGTAAGCCTAGCCTGACCTAAGCCTCTGACCCACCCACCTTTCTCATTCCCTTCAGCTAATGGAGGCCCTAAAGGAACAGGAGGAGATCAACTTCCGGCTGAGACAGTACATGGACAAGATTATCCTGGCTATACTGGACCACAACCCCTCTATCCTGGAGATCAAACACTGAGCCACGGCTGGCTGCACAGAGAGGCCACTGGAGCTGGGGCCTGCCTGAGGATGAAGAGAGATGCAGAGGGGACCCCACACTCACTCTGTAAACGTACCTCTGACCACTCTATGTGTGTGCTAGTGTTCGTGGGGAGTCTGCACACACAGACACAGAGTGAGCTTGGGGCCACGGCTGTGGGTGACAACCCATGATGAGCTGTGTGTGCACTTTGCTGCCCCTTTTTGAGGGGCTGAGGGGGACTGGGATGTGAGAGGGACACTTCTTGGGGGGTAACACCAAGGACTGGATGTGGGAGAGACATTCTCAGGAGGTCACAGCAAGATTGGAAGCTTGCGTTTCAGATACTGATGAGAAGATTCTACCTCTGTGGATGAGGGTTAGGGAAGCTCTCAGGAGTGGATCCCTCCCCTTGGAGTAGGGACAAAACTGTTACGTTCTCCAGAATTTAGTGTCCTAGCCAGCCTTTCTGACCATCTTCCACACCCAGGTTTTCTAAGCTCAAAAAGGAGGAAGTGGTGTTGCGGGGAACAGGGGCCCTGTGGGTAGCCCTCGGGTGCAATGGGCTGGGGTTTACAGGCAGCTTGTGTGCGTTCTCCATGCCTTTGGGCTGAGTCCTCGGTAGTTTCCTGTGCTCGTCCAGCCTTGCCTTCCTACCTCCCCTTTCTGGTTTGGCTTCAGTTTGTTTCGAAGACAGGAAATAGACATAGCATTCACTTTGACTTGAGGGCTGAAGAAAGGCCAAGAAGAAGGGTGGAGTGCCCCAGTCAGGTGTTAGCATTGGGGGCCAAAAGGAGTGATCTCCTGGGAGAGGCATGTTTCTGTGGGTGCATCTTAATACATGCATGGATGTAGCTTGGGGAGGCATTTCTAAGTTTGAACCCCTCTGGGCCACACCCCTTCTTACAGCTCTCAGACACATCTGAATCTGGTCCCCCTGTTAGAGAGCAGGGGGAAGATCCTGTGGAGAGCCTAGTCTTCCGGTCTGTGAACATGGTGTGACTCTCTCCCCAGCATTTTTGAAGAGTGTTATTTTTTGTTTCCAGTATCTGGGCCTAGATGCTGCGCCTGGACTGTTGCAGTTTATCTCAGATTTATATGGATTGTGACTGGCTTCCTGTCCCCAGCCCGGATAAACCTGAATAGTCTGAAGTCTTCCCCTTCTGCTTGCTTTCTGGAGCACATCTTCTGTAAAAAGGAAGGTTTGGGCATGTTGGGAAGGATGGTGAGCAGAAAGGGAGGCAGTTGGGGGTAGAAAGGGGGGCTTGGACTGTGTGCCCTGCTTGGCAGAGACAGGGCTGTGGCCAGATTCTTTTCAGTCCCCTCACCTCTGCTTTCCTTGACTTTGCAGATGTCTTAATCATGTGCACGAGTTGTCTAGAGTTGTATAGATGTTGGGTGGGTTGCCTTGCCCTAAGCTGTCTGGATGAGCCGCACCAGGAAGACAAGAAGGTTTGATGTTGAGGCCCAGGTCTCTGGGTATTCCCTGGGGTTGGGAAGATAGACAATAGAGAAAGGCTGGATAGGGAATCTCCTGAGGATGTCAGCACAAAGGAGAACAGACCATGGCCAGAGGGTGGTGCAGGTGTCATGATGGAAAGAGTGTGGCAGAGGCCACGTGAGTCTTGGTCCTTGTCTGTGGGGCTGCCTCAGGGATGAGTGTTTTGTACTTGAAATTGTGTGGGCCTCCAGTTTCACTGGTGGGTAAGTTTCCAGAGAAGGCCACAGAGAGCAGAGTCACAGCATAACCGAAGAGGAAGGAATTTCCGTCAAGGCAGCCGGCAGGGAAGGCTTTAGGCCCATGTTGTTGGGCTGCACGAATGGAGTCCCAAGGAATTGCCAAGCTTGGAAGCCCTGTGGGGCTGGGCCCTGCCATAGGCCTCCGGAAGAGTGACTTCTGAATGGAAGGCTGGCTTCCATGCACCACACACCTCAGCTAATCCAGCCTCTTCCTCTCCTCAGCCAGAATACACTTAGAAACCTCTGTCAGCCTGACCTGAGATCATGTTTGCTGCTTCTTGTGGTATTGGTGGGTTTCTGTTTTATTTTTTTAAGACAGGGTCTTACACTATAGCTCTGGATGGCTTAGAATTCAAGGTAAACCTCCTGCCTTAGCCACCTAGAATTACAGGCATGAATCACCATACCCATTTTCATTTTTAAATGTTCTGTGCTTAAAAGCCCAGGGCTCCCAGAGAGCTTTGCTCTGTTTCTGCTGCCTCCCTGGTCACTTTCCACCTGTGCAGTCCGCCTTGACTTCCGGGAGTCTAGACTTGGCATTCAGTTGGATTTGAATTTCAGGTAAACAAATGGTTTTAACTTTTAGAATCACGATGTTCCATGCCATACTTGATGCTTTGGGAACTTTTTAATATTCTGATTCTCCTCACATGTTCTAACAGTCTGTGAAGGTGTGGCCCAGGCCTTGGAATGTTTTAAGAATGCCCCAGGTCAAACGAATGTAGCTAAGTGGCCTGTGAAGGGGTGTTGCTTTTGCCAAATTGGACAGCTCCTTCAGGGAAGGGTCAGCAGTAACTTGCCAAGGTCCGAGTAGGTTGTGGGCCATGCAGGGGATGCACTTTTTATGTGGTGTTAAACCGTCCTTGCATTCCAATAGAAGCCAAACAAAATGAGCTAATGTCTTCCTGTGATTCTTTTTAGCTTTGAATCAGCCCGATTTTATTTTAGGTAGCTTTCCTTGACATTTTCCAGACAGAGGAAATTACTTTTTAACATTTAATTGCTGACATACTGAAACACAAAGTTCAAGAACCAGGCAGAGCTGGGTTTGCCAGCTTGGCTGTGTGCTGGTGTCACCTGAGGAGGGTCTGAGAAGAAATACCATGGAAGGCTCGGGAATGTAGCACAGTCGTAGAGTACCTAGTGTGAGGTTTAGTCCCTGGCAGCGTGAAAAGAAGGTAAAGATAGGACCAACCTGAGTTCTAGTTAACTGGTGGCACAGGCGGGCTAGCACCTAGGCCTGCATCGTCTTCCCCATGCTTTTATGTCCGACTCAAGGAGGGTCTCATGTCCTAGAAGGTCGTTGGCTCAAGTAGAGAAAGCACGGGACATGTCTCTGCTTGAGCAGGGCTAGAGAAGCCTGCCTTTGCCTGAGGTGAGGGCGGAAGATGGAGGCTTTTGGTAACTATTTCACTGAGTGGTCCTTGCCCCAGGAGAGAGCTGCTCTCACTAGCTGGGAAGTCCTAGAGTCCCAGGAAACAAGTGGCAGCTTATTGGTATCCGCCCCATTGTAAAGTGGGGGCAGATACTGGGGGGGGTGGTGGCAGGGTCTTGATGGCAGCTTCGAGTGCATGGTCACTTGCCTTTTCTGGGTTTTGTCTGTTTCCTGACTGCAGTGAGGGTTCCCAGTTGCTTCCTTGACAGTCTTCAATCAGCACCCATTTCAAACCATGGAGACTCTAGGTGATGGCCCTATGGCCAGTCTTAGTTTGGTTCCTTACTGGTGGTGGTACACATTTTGCTCCGAGGGAATTGGGACGCTCTACAGCAAGGCCTGAGGAAGCAAGAGGAATTACTCATCTGTGAGGCCTTGGCAGATTTACACCTGTCTGTAGATGGGACTGATGGGACCTGGGAAAGATTTAGGGTAGTCACCAACCAGCCTGAAAGGTCCCCAGGGACTCTGTGTAAGTCAAGGTGAAGCTCTGTAGGGCCTCAACACTGGCCCCTCTTCGAAATCTGTCCCCCTACCCCCAGCTCCTGCTGGGGTCCAAGGACTTGCCTTGGTTGGTGGTTGGTGTCACTAACGTGCTTACCAGGAGGCCTCAAGTTAGAGGCCAGGTCTTCCCGGGACCGCCCTGTCCTGCTTTCCATCTGAACTTGAATGTGCATGTGATGGGTGTGCCATGGGAAAGTAGAGGAGGCATCCCAGCCTGCCCTAGCTTCAGGGCAGGACAGCCCTGTGGCTCTGCCATCTTTTAGCTGCTCAGCTAAGAAAACAGGCACTTCTAGAAGGCTTTGTTTCCGAAAGCATAGCAAGGGGACAGTCCTCGTCGCCCTGTTCATCAGGAGCTGGGTATCTTTGTTGTATCTTTCTTGTGGGTTCCCTTTCCCATGTGACTGTAATGTAGGGATGTCTACCCCAGAGGTACCAGCTGGGGACAACATCCCAGGCCACCCCTCCTACAGGCCTAAATTCTGATGTCTCCGCCTCCTGTCCTGCCCAGGCTGGGTTTTGTCTGCATGGTTTGGGGCCCTCGTGCCTTTCCCCCTTGTGGCCACCACATAGGAGCCTCTTGCCTACTGCCCCCTTTTGTACACCCCCTTACTTGGCTTCCCCAGTCCTGTGTGTACTCGTTCGTGTACAGCCATGTGCCTCCACTGAGGCCAGCTGGTGACTCTCTACTCCCCCTGCCCCCCCCAGTCAGGCCTCACTTCCCTCCCCATAGGTCCCCCAGCCTCTGTTGACTTGGTAACTTTTATACAGGATCTTTTGTTACAGTCTTAAGCATAGGAACCACTTAGTCCTTAGGTACCTACAGCTAGTTTAGAAGCCCTGCATCCCAGACAAGGGTAGCTTTGTGGAGAACGGCTTCTCCCACAAACCTCTTCTGTGTGGATGTGGATATTTATAAAAGAGAGAGAGCACCTTTAGCCTGAGGCACCGACCCCAGCAGGGAGGGTGCAGGTCTGCAAGGCTCCATGCATGGCTCTTCTGGAGGGAGCCCCAGCCATGTGGTTTCCAGTGCTTTGCAGTACATTTGGGTTTAGGGCCACTGTGTCTGGTGCCATCCCCCCATCGCCACCCCCATGTGTGCTGAAGGAAGTCATTTGCTACGGTCCCTGCCTGCTATATCACCTGTCCAGCCCTTCCTTGTCTGCTGGTGCTCAGACCAGAGTGCCATTAATCACCAGACTGATGTCAGGACCGAGATGGGTCAGCATGTGCTGAGGACACACAGCCTGCTGGCTCCCAACTTCAGCTTTCATGCTTTGGGGCTGGGCCTTCTGGGGCCCAGGTGGAAAGAAGAAGCTGCAGGTGATTGGTTCTGCTTCTCCTGGGATTGGGTCTGGCTGGAGCTTCGCCCCTTAAGCCAGTAATTGTAAATGGCCTTAGCTTTGGGGTTGGAAAGGAACTTCCACTTTGGGCCCCAGGTTGGGGAGAGGAGTGGGTCCCAGCCCTGAACTGTTTGCCTCCAGCCTCTTCTCTCCTGAAACAGGCTTTCAGTACGGGCACCTTCCAAGGAACTGTAATGTACAGAACACAGTGTAAATAAACAGTTGGCTTTTTGTTCCTGACTTGTGTGAACTTCTGTGGGGGAATGGGGAATGGGAAAGGGGATGGAGGAAGGCAGCCTTGTGTCCTGGCTTCAGGGTGACATTTCCCTTAGGAAAAAGCCTCCTTGTGGTGTGCAGTAACAGGTGGCTAGTGCTGCCCCCTAGAGGAAGGGTAAAGCAGGGTCTGGCTCCAGTTGGTCCTGGCCTGCTTTGCCTAGAGACGTGGCTCACAGAAGCTCCCATGTTCCCTCCATTCCAGCCTCAGGACTGTGTTGTTTTTCTCAGCAAGGGCCTTCCAGGGCTCAAGAGGGCCCTGGATCATATTTCTCCCATGTCCTCCACTTTGACCAGGCTCAGGTACCCTGCTTAAAGTGCTCTCACTTGCCTAAGATGAATTTTGCTGTACCATGGATCACTATGGCAGTTTAGGATTGTATGCTCCAGGACGCAAGATTTCTACCCTTTGTTCTATGTGTTTTTAAATTCCAGGATGAAAGGGCTTCACTGGTCAGCCAGGCCAGGTATCTTGGCCCATATAGCCTCCCCATGCAGGCTCTGTGCTGTGGGTGCTCTGGGGTGAACAGGCAGCACTGCACTGGACAGGTTTACCTTCCTCCTGGGCCCATACAGCCACTATCAAGTGCAGACGTGGAGGTTCTTCACCTGTTCTCTCCTCAGTGTAGTTTTTTCTGACTACTTGGGGCCTCCAGACTGAAAGATACAGGATAACCCAGTGAAGTTAACTTGAATATGAGCTCAGGTAACCAGTGAGCCTATCGGAACTATATAATATCTGCATGTAAGGTCCTGTTGAGTTCACAGGCTCATTGTCTCTGAAGCTGCCCCCACTGAAGGAGTCATCACCTCTGCTACAGTGCTGGAAGGAGGAGGGAGCTCAGCAGGTGGAGATGGGCTATCCTTGGCTAACCAGATCCTTCCATGTGGCTGGTCTGGCAGCCTGATTGTAGCCTCTGGAGCATGCGGAGTTTGCTGCCTCTGGACTGCCACTCAGGTGGAACTAGTATCATCATTACTAGAGAGAAATAATTTCAGGATAAATCTATATGACACAGAGCTGGGTTTACTAATAGAGATGGCAATCAGAGGTCTTTCTGTGCTTGAGACAGCCTGACATTCAGAGATGGGCCTGGACAGCAAGAGATAGGCATCATGGGTCTTAGAAGTAGCTATATATGTGATTTTGTGGCTTTTGAAGTTACAGTGCTCAAAGATAATTTACAAAGTATGTTCAGTGTTTAAAATTTAAGTGTAGGTTGGGCATGGTGGCACATCTGTAACCTTAGCTATTGAGAGGAGCTAACGTTAACCTGTAAGTTGGATTCCTCCACCATGTGGAATGAGTGTTTGGCCTGCATGTATGTATGTGTACCTTATGTGTGTTTACGGATGGTTGTGAGCCACCAAGTTGGCACTGGGAACCAAACCGGGGTCCTCTGCAAGAACAGCAAGTAATCTTAACTGCCGTGCCATCTCCAGCCACAGACTGCTTTAATAATACAAAGTAAATGTATAAATGGTGTTGTGTTTAGGGAATGTTGACAAGGTAGAGTCTATACATGTTCTGTACAAATGTAGGGATTTTATTTTATTGATATAGGGTCTCGATACATAGCCCTGGCTGGCCTCGAGATCGATGTCGTCAACCAGCTTGCTCTCAACCTGCAGAGATGCTTCTCCCAAGACCTGGGATTATAGACTGTACCAGGTAAAAGATGCACAGAGAGAGAGAGAGGGAGAGGGAGAGAGAGAGGGGAGAGAAGAGAGAGATTAGGCTGGAGAAATGGCTGAGCAGTTAAGAGGACTCAGTTTAATTCCCAGCACCCACATCAGACAGCTCACAGGAGACTGAGTGTCTCTGGCCTGCACATATCCACACATATATACATGTAATTAAAAATAAAATTGAGTCCATAAAAATGAGTCCATGAGAGTGTCAAATCCCCTAGATTGTGGGTACTGGATCTGAATTAAAATCCCTTGCAAGAGCAGCAAGTACTCTTAACTACTGAGCCATCTCTTCAGCCCTCCAAGCATTTTTTTTTTTTTTTTTAATATTTTCAAGTCAACAAGAAGACTCACTGGGTAAAGTACTTACCACACAGGCCTAACGTATGAACTCTGTCCCTGGAGCCCACATCACCATAGAAGGAAAGAACTGAACAGTAGTTCTAACCTGTACACATGTGCTGTTGCACACACACTTACACACCCATAATATTTTTTACAAGCTTTTTAAAGATTTGTTTATGGGTGTTTTGCCTATGTGTGTGTGTATGTGTGTGTATATGTATATATATATGTATATATACACTATACATACACACATACATATGTATACCATGTGCCAGGAGCTTGCAGAAGCCAGAAGTGTGTGTTGGGTCCCCTGGAACTAGAGTTGTGAGCCACCATGTGGGTGCTGGGAATGAAACCCAGATCCACTGGAAGAAACTGCCAGTGTTCTTAGCACAGAGCCATCTCTCTAGCCCCGTGACAGATAAGTATTTTTTTCAGCCCATGGTCTGCTTTACCTACAGCACAGAACCCAGAAGCTAGGTACAGAGAGGGGCTCACTGTGGCCAGCAGTGTTGAAGTGCTTTTGGAAGGTTGGCACATATCCAGATGAGGACACTGAACCATGTCAGGGACATAGCTTGCCATGGTCACCCAGAATTCAGGCTCTTATCTGCTGATAAGGAGAATCATCACAGAGCAGGACTTGACTTGCTCAAGTGAGGGGATGCACCTGGGGAACCCTGAAGCTGGGGTACCTCTCCCTGACAGGACTTTACAGAGAGTAGGCAGGAGGGCTGGGCACTGCAGAGCAAGGGTAGGGAGTTGGTAAACTACACCCGAGTCTCATTCAGGAGGAACGAACAGATCTGGGAAGGGTGGTGGCCTAGCTGCCTGGGTGGGCTGAGGGGGGCAGCAGTTTCCTGGGCAAACTGGGCCATAGGCCCGTTAACTCCAGAGCCAGCATTTACTTGGCCTGTGCTGTCTGGCAGTCACCAGGAGACTGGCAGTGGGTACATGAACTCCCTCTCAGTCTTTCCACCCTGGTCATCCCTGGCTCTTGTTCTGAGTTCCAGGACCTGAGTTCAAGTCCCAAGAACCCCTGTAAAGCCAAGCTGAGTAGTGTTTGTAATTCCAGCTCTGTTACAGTGAGATGGGAGACATGGTTTGTGGGCATGGTGTATGCAAGAGTGAGCAAAAGAACATCTCCAACACAGTGGAGGATGAGAATCAACATCCACAGAGGTAAGGGCAATGTGGCCTGTCTGCCTGCACATCTACACATAAGAACACATACACACTCCTTACACAAACACACCAAGAAAGAACCTCCAATACTTTAAAGTTTGGTTTATGAGTTAATTTTGGTGTCTCAGATTTTGACTTGGGAACTATGACACTGCAAGTGTGACTTTTGCATTTATTTACTTTTTTTTTTTTTTTTTTTTTTTTTTTTTAAAAGCTGGGCATGGTGGTATATGACTTAAATCCTAGCACCAGGAGGTGGAAGCAGGCCAATCTCTGAGTTCAAGGCCAGCCCAGTCTACAAAGTGAGTTTGAGGCCAACCAAAGCTACAAAGAGAGTCCTTGTCTCAAACTTCCCCAACAAAATAATAAAAACCTCAGCTCCCAGTATTTGAGGGTTTGATAGACTTAGCACAAGAGTGCAACACTAACTCTGAGCCCACTTACATAGTATAGGCTATAGGGTGACACTGCCTTAGAGAATGCAATGAACCAAAGGAGAGCTGGCTAGTCAGCCCACAGACGCAGGAAAACTAGCCAGCTGTTTAGAGCTTGAAATAGTGAGCTCGGTGGTCTGCCAGCAGGTGCATGCTTGGCAAGCTTTCCCAGTGTCCCCTCAGAAGATGCACTTCTCCCTGAAGGAGCCCGTCTGAGCAGAATTGGTCCCCAGTGTCAAGCAAGCTGAGTTCTTAGTGTCCAGAAGCTCCAATGGTGGTCCTCACTGTCAGTCACTGCAGGCTACATTCAGGGAAAGACTCCCATAGCTTATAGCAGCAGTGGGTGATACCTGCAGAGGAGTTGCCAGCTGGTTAATCTCTCCATTCTGATTCTCCTGGGAGCCGCTTTCCTCCTTTATGTATGTTGATAAGTACACATCACACCAGGGATGGTGGTACCCACGTGTGAACCTGGCACTGGGGATGCTGAAGCAGGCAGGAGGATCCAAGTCCTAGGCCTGTCCGGCCTTCATGGCACTTCCTTCCTTCCTTCCTTCCTTCCTTCCTTCCTTCCTTCCTTCCTTCCTTCCTTCCTTCCTTTCTTGTTCTTTCCTTCCTTAATTTCTCTCTTTCCTCCTCCTCCTCCCTCAAAAAAATACAGGCAATGGGGAGAACAAACACCACACCACTGCGGAGGAAAGTCATGAAGAGAATAAACTATGCTGACCATAGTGTGGAAAGCACTCTAAGATGTCTGAAAGTATGGCCACCAGCTCTCCAAAAGGTTGCAAGTTGTACCCTGTTCCTGTCCCAATATTAGCAGACATATTGGGAGCTTTGTGGTGTCTGGGAAATTTGATCAATGGGAAAAGTGTCAGGTTGCTAAGTACCAAAGAAAAGGGGATTACGATGGCCTTTCCCACTCCTGGGAAGGAATCTTAGCAGGGAAAATGAAGCAGCCTTTGAAATTGCATTTTTATTCGTGTGCATGTGTGTGAGCATGTGCACGGCATGTGGTGTGTGGAGGCCAGAGAACAGCTTGAAGAAATTGGTTATGTCTTCCCACTATGCACTCAGATCGTCAGGCTTGGCATCAGATGCCTTCCTCACTGAACCATCTCTAGTCCGTTTCCATTTTTTCAGAGTCTCAAATAGCCCTTGTTGGTCTTGAATTTCTGATCCTCTTGCCTCAACCTCCGGAGTGGTAGGATTACAATCATATACCATGCCCAGCTACCTGTTCTATTTTTAATTCATGTGGGGCCAGGGTCACTGGCTAACACCTATTTTGTGGATGAAGAAACAGATTAAGTGGCTGCAGAAGGGATGTTGGGCATGGCCCTTATCTATGTACTCAGCACCACTACAGTTTTATCTACTCCATGAGATAACCACCCATCTCAAACTGACCATGGAAAGGCACATGGGCTGTATGTGACATCCTCCATCAGTGCACTTCTAGTACCCCAGTGGTTCACAGTGAGAATGTTTAAATTTTCCCAAGTCTGAGTTCAGCTGGCAGGCCATGTGCCGGCTGTGGCTGGCTCACCTCACTGCTGAATTCTTTGAAGGCTAGTTAGGCTCCGCTTTCTTCATATATAAAAATTAGCTCAGCACAGATTAAAAAGAGGCTAATATCCAGAAGAAATGTTTTAAACTATGACTCAGAAACAAAAAGAATAGATAACCCAATTCAAAAAGAACTTCAATGGGCATTTTTCCAAAGACACAGAAATGTCCAGCAAGCTCAGGAAACGATGCTACATTAGCCATCAGCATGCCTGTGCGGATGGCCACTATCCAAGATAGCACAGTGATGGAGTGGCAAGTGCTGCAAGGTGACAAGATCAGAACCTTGGATACAGTGGTGGGGATCTTAAATGGTGGAGCCATTATGGAAACTGTGGCGATTACTTTAAAAATAAGCCTAGCATGGTGGAGCATGCATTTAGTCCCAGCATTTGAGAGGCAGAGGAAGGCAGACTTCAAGGCCACTCTGTTCCACAAGTCAAGAGTTCCAGGCCAACCAGCTACAAAGACTACAAACAAACAAACAAAAAACAAACAGACAAATAAATAATATGACCCACAGTGTCCCTTCTGGGTGTATCCATAAAAAAAAATTGAGACAGAATCTCAAATCAACTTGCATACTCTTCCCATTTCAGCTATTATTGACAACCAAAAAACTCCAACAGAAACAGGCAGGTCTCTGTGAGTTCAAGGCCAGCCTGGTCTACAAAGTGAGTTCCAAGACAGCCAGGGCTGTTACATGGAGAAACCCTGTCAGGAAACAAACAAGCAAACAAAAAGCCCAACCAACCAAAGTACCCACCAGGCAATGAAAGTTAAAGAGAACAATATGCCTTCTAGAGAATAAGGGACATCCTTTTGAAAGTTACAGGAAAGTTGAGGAGCTGACTGCAGTAAGCCGGTGCCCACCAGACAGATACTGTATCACTCTTCTTATGTGACATATCTAAAGTTGCCAACCTTTTAGAAGCAGAAAGAATGATTGCCATCAGGGAACTAGGGAGAAGGGAATGGTGTCTAATGGGCAGAGTAGTGCACCCCGCCTGGTGAAGCAGCCTGGATCCCAAGTTCAAGGACTGCTGGGCTCCAGAGGGAGTTCATAGCCCTGAGGCTAGAGAGTATCAGCTTAAGCAACTCAGCAAGACCCTGTCTCAAAATATTACAAAGTAAGAAGACCTGGAGAGATGATTCAGTGGTTAAGAGCACTTACTGCCCACGGAGAGGCCCTGGCTTCTTTTCCTAGCATTTTACCTGTGTGGTGGCTCACAACTATCCAAAACTACTTCCAGGGAATCCCATACCCTTTTCTGACCTCTGCTGGAGCAAGGCATACAGTTGGTGCACATGCATACACGCAAGCCAAAACACTCTTAAAATAAAAAGTTAACCTAAAAAAACTGAGGGGGAAGGATAAAAGTCAGTAGTACTTGTCTACCATCCAGGAGACCCAGGGTTCAGTCCAAAACAAAAACAAACAAAAATCTGTAGAGCTGTGTTATACAAGGTACGAATGTCCAGTTAACAGTATATGTAAGTTTAACAAAATTATGATAAATCCTGCGTTTAACACACAAACACACACCCATAAGTTTTCCAAATCTCCCCAATTTTACACCTTAAAAAGAGTTCGACACATAAATGAGGGTGAATTTACTGGTTTATAGCAGCGTGGACGGACGACAGCACGAGCCGTCTGGGGTGCGGTTCCTTCCTTCGACATGCTCTGGTGTGCTACTGCAGGTGTGCACTTTACAAGGCTGGCAAATGGGGCCTGTGACTGCCCAGTGGGCATCGCAGCCCTGCATCAAAAGAAAGGCTTCTGTCCCCTGCCTGTCGCCCTTTCCTTCCTCCTGGAACAGAGGTGGTGGCCATAGGATCCAGGGACTTAATTTCCTTTAAGATGTTTTACGCTGGAGAGATGGCTCAAACTAATTTTTAAATTAGATATTTAAATAATAAATCTATTAGCTAGGGATGTAGCTCAGTTGCGGGTGCTAGTTTAACACACACAAAACCCAGGGTTCTATCCCCAGCACTGGGCAAAACGGGCATAGTGGCCCACGCCTGAAATCTCAACCCATGGGAGATGAAGAAGGATCCTTCGTTCGCTGTCATCCGAGCCTCTGTCTTCAGTAATAAATGACGATATAAACATCTACCAAAGACGGCGACCAATACAAAGAAGCAGACAGTGGTGTAAGCACTCACCCCCCAAGCCCTCACCTATTCCTTTCAGAGACTTAAAGCCTCACCAAATTAAAGTCCCGTTTGTCCCCCGACCCCGTCTCCCTCCATCTCGGTAGTCTCCCCGACTCGGCCTCCGCGCTGCACCCTGTCCCCGCGGTCGGCAGGCTAGTCCCCACCTCTGTCGGGGGCGCGCAGACGTTCATGCTTAGACCGGGCTTCATGCACATCCTTGCGGCCTTTCTCGGCTCAGTGACTCGGACACAGCGTGAGGTCGGTGCGGAGAAGGAAGCGGAAGGCTCCTCGGTAGCCGAGGTTTGCCCATGTCCTCGGAGCCCCAAAGCGGCCACCTCGCCAAACGTCCGCTAACCAGACTACGGGCGGAAGGAGGTCCGGAGAGCGTCAGTCACAGCCGTTCCGTGGGCGGGGCCTGACAAGAGGGTGGGGCCTATCCACCGCCTTGCTCGCACCACCTCCCCTCCACTGAGAGCTTCTACTGCTAGCTCGGCTGTCAGGCGCGGTGGCCAAGTGGTAAGGCGTCGGTCTCGTAAACCGAAGATCGCGGGTTCGAACCCCGTCCGTGCCTACATCTGGTATTTCCTTCTTTCTGTTTCGATTTCGTTCTCCTGACACTTGTCTCTTTTTGTTGATGCTCTCGAGTTTTCCAGTCCCTCCGTCAGATCCCTAAAATTCTTTCCTGAGATCAGCGTAGTTTCTTTCAGCTAGGGTCTGGACAGTGAAGTGGGAGGTGTGCCTTCGCCTACATCGTGCCTCTTTGTTCTCTGCCTAGCTAACTGCCTCACTGTCCCCGGGCACCTTGACCTTCTCCAGATAGTTGTGACACTCCCAAGTCTTCTGGAAGGTAAACAGCCTGATTTCATGTGACAGAGTTTCCAGTGCTTCGGATTGTTATTTTAGGATAGGGGTTCCCGTGTAGCCCTTGGACTACCCAGCTGAGCCTCCACAATCTGCTATCTTCTCTCTTTGAAATTCTGCTAACGGGAAGCTATTTTTTGTTGTTTGTCTGTTTTGGTTTTGGAGACAAGGTCTAACTACTTAGTAATGTAGCTCTAACTAGCCTGGAACTCCCTGTGTAGGCCAGGCTGGCTTCGAACTATTCACCTCTGCCTCCCAAGTGCTAGAATTAAAGACATGGGTTACTATGCCTGAACCTGAAAATTTCAGTTGCATTGAACATACTACTCCAGTTTCATAAATGGAACTCCACCTCTTCATGTCTTTCATACTTCTGTTAATGTGGCTCCTCCCACCGCCCCTCCTTCCCATTCCTCCCCAACTAAAAGCACATTTCATTCCCTGATCCTCCCTCAGCCCCTCCCTTCCATTCCTTCCCAGCTAAAAACATATTTCATTTGCGAGGTCTCGTTGCTCAGTTGACCATAAGGTCCTAGGAAGTGAAAAGAAAACACCCGGCTTTGGAAGGCGTCAATAATATGAAATGGTTACTAAACACAAAGAGGATTTTTTTCCTACAATGCCATAGTTGGACAGCCTAGACATTAAGGCTAGGATGGAGAAAGGCCCCATACTCCTGGGACCACCCTTCATTCCTTCCTCTCCCTCTGGATTCCTGTGGAGAAGGCACTGTTAAGCTGGAATAGTTTTTCTGCAGTATCGGGAACAGAGAATTCTAGCCCCACAGGGGCCAGGAACAAGACAAACCAAAGTCAACAGAAGAGGTACAAGGTACTAAAAAGGTCAATATCAGATACTGGGGAAGCATGCACCTCCCCAAAGGTGAAGGGCCAGGGGCAGACATCAAACGTGGATCCCAGACCAAGGTCTGTGAGGTCAGAGGCCAGCTAAAGCAGGCAGATTCACAGCTAGAAACAGAATTCTCTCGAAAGCTAGCAAACCCTGTAAACTAAATGTGTCTGGACTGGCCAGGGGGTACTGAAGACCAGGAAAGGAGCAGAAGGGAGACCACTTTGCTGAGTTTATAGCGTGACCTCCATGAGTTTCCACTACTTCAATTGCTAAATTCTAAAGCTGATAAATACTTTCCAGGGCCAGGGATGATTGGTAGAGTCCTTGCTTAGCATACACAAAGTCCTGGATTTGATCCCTAGCACCCCATAAACCCAGTATGATGGGGAAGGCCTGTAATCACAGCCCTGGGGAGGTGAAGGCAGGAATATCCTAAGTTCAGGGTCATCCTTAACTACATAGAAAGTTTGAAACCAGCCTGGGCTACATGAGACCCTGTTGAGAAAGGAAAAGAAGAGTTTTGTTTGTTTGTTTCCAAATGTTTGTGGCAAGGGACCTCAAGCACTCATAACCTCTTCATGACTGTCCTCTGTACCACCAAGTCTTGCTATTGTAAGCCCATGGTAAGAGCTACATGCCCACTCTGTGGTAGTTGGTGGGCAACTTGATCTCCAGGAGATTTTTAAGCAACACAAT
The DNA here is from genome assembly GCA_004025045.1 of Sigmodon hispidus. Classification (NCBI taxonomy): domain Eukaryota; kingdom Metazoa; phylum Chordata; class Mammalia; order Rodentia; family Cricetidae; genus Sigmodon; species Sigmodon hispidus. Next base: position 28,160 of record PVIH01006429.1, read on the forward strand.
ATACTGGGAGGCTAAAAAAAGCAGAATTTTGCAACTGTATCTCTTGCTGTGAGTTTTACTTTCATATCAGGCCCCTGGAGAGACAGTGTCTCAAATCTTTTATTGTACAAAAAAATGCAGATTCCAAAACTACTCAAATCAGGTGAATGTGTTAATGAGTTCTAAGGGGTTCTGTCAATTCAGAGATTATTATTATTAGTAGTAGTAGTATTACAGATGCTGGCAAAGCCTCTTTCTTGTGTCCCCTTTGAGTCACCACCACATAAACACAAATAGCCATTTTCTCTGCTTTAGGAATTCGCTCTGGTTTGAGCACTCAGTGGTCCTGCCTTCTCTCAAATGCCAGTCCATCCCTTTGCATCTGTTTGCCTATATTGTTTTATTTTATGTATTTATTTTTGGTCTTTTGAGGTGGGTTGTCTGTGTAACAGCCCTGGCTGTCCTGGAACTCTCTGTATACCAGGCTGGCCTCAAACTCACAGGGATTTACCTGCCTCTGCTTCTCGAGTGCTGGGATTAAAGGCTTGTTAGCCTACTTTAAAATAAATGTATCTTTCAAGCAGCTGTCAGTTGGTGGGATTTTCCCCCTAAGCCTTGCAGTTCCTAGATGCAGGTGAGAACTACCCTGCTTCATCCTGTCCATCTTTGGTACTCACATGTGATGATCCAGGGCATAAGCAGCAGAGGTACTTCCCCCTCCCTTTGTGTAACTCCCACAAACTACAGGACAAATGTATTTTTAAACAAAAATATAAATACTTATTCTCTATAGATGTTTATAGTAGCAGACTCTGAAGGTCCAAGCTCATCCTTGGGGACAAAGCCTAACCAGGCCAATTGGGCCATTTCATAGCCTCAGAAATGACAAGTGATTTGTTTCAAGGTTACCCAAAGTCTTTTGTGGTTTGTTTTTCAAGTCAGAGACTCACGTATCCCAGGTTAGCATTGAGCCTGAGAATAACCATGAACTCATAACCCTCCTTTTTCCACCTTCCATAGGCATGTAGCAGCACCACACCCTGGTTTTATGTGGGATTGGTTGAGGATCAATCTCTGTTGTGGGATAGTCACCAGCTAAATGCAGAGGAAGCAAGATGAGAATGCTGGACTGAGAAAAGATACCAAGCCATGTGGCTAAACATGAATAAAATTTATGGGTTAATTTAGTTGTAAGAATTAGATAGTCATATGCTTGATCTGCTGGCCCATTATTTACTATAATTAAGCCCTCGAGTCAATTATTTGGGAAGTGGCTGCTGGGTATTTGGAAGCTGTTGGTGGGACAGAAACTTCCAAATACAAATCGCAGAGCTTTGTGCATGTTTGACAAGTACTCTACCACGTGGGCTTTGCCTCCAACCCAGATTTAGTCCTCTACAAAAGCAACAGAAAATTTCTTAGGAAATCTCTTGATACTGTTGCTTGACTCTTGCATCCATGTCTTTGCTAGCTAGGAGCCAAGCAGGCATTGTACTTGTCTATAGACACCGGTACTCAACGGCAGCCAAGGAAGAGACACAGACACACTGGCAAAGGTTGCATTCTCCAGAGGCCCAGAAGGGTAGGAAGCAGGTGTGGACAGAGGCAAAGACCATCCCCTATAGATTATCAGATGTGAGCTGAACTTTAGATCAGGCGCCTCTGAGAGAGGATAGTTTTGTGGATAGTTGCATACCCTTTCTAAAAGGTAATAGGTCACAATGACCTTCATCACACACACACACACACAGGTGGTGGTGATAAAGGCAGAAATGGAGGAGCCAGGCCTCCAGGAGGCTTAGCAGCACAGGATCATAATCCTAATTACTCAGCAAGCTAAAAAAAAAAAAAAAGATCAAATATTCAAGACCTCCTGGGCTACAGAAAAATGCTCAAGGCCAATCTATGTGATTTATTAAGACCCCATTTCAAAAAAGAAAAAACATTTTCAAGGGAAAAGATATTATAGCTCAGTGTTAGGGCACTTGTCTATCATGAAACCCCTGGTTCCATTCCCAGTACCATTAAAAAAAATAAATCTGTCCTAAATAGCAAGAGCAAAGAAGGGACTTGTAGAACTGTGGCCAAAGAAAGGCTTGGCTTTCCACCAAGGATTCTAGAGCCTTCTAAATATCTACACTGCCCATAGAAAATCATTCAGAGACTCTCAGGTCAGCAGCAATACTGTGTGGACAAGGTCACCAACCATGCCTCCTTCCTGCCTCTGGATCTGTCAGGCTGGGGGAAGTCACAGAGGGACATACTTCACAACTTGCCAGTGAGGAAACAGGCCCACAGGGCCTGTACATAGGGAAATCTGCCTGGGCAGTGGGGAACCAAAACAGGTTCCACATGTTCATAAACTGGTAATCCCAAGTGAGTTTTCTTGCTGTAAAGAGTTCATTCCTAGGTTTGGGGGTTTCTCCCTCATAAAACTCTCTGGGCCAAGAGAAGAGAATAGAGAGAGAGAACGAAGTCCCATACTGGCTATGGTTTCAGGTTCTTTGTAGCTCTTTGTTCTCTCTGGACACCAGGTGACACCAATACTTAAAACAATTAGATTTAACATTGTTTGCTGCTGTTTCTTTTTACCTAATTATCTCCCACGTGACCATCTGCCAGTGGGAAGAACAAGGGGCATCAGGAGCCCCTGGAAAGATGGAACCGGCAGACTGTGACCTTGAGGGGAGTTACTACCCTCTCTGGGTCCCTTTCTGGTCTTGCAGGCAGGACCAGTCTCACTGGCTGGTCTCATCACTTCCTGTGCTCAACTTTGCCATAGGGCCACCTTAATGGACCTGCCTTGTCCGTGTATGGACCGGCTGGCAGTGGAGAGGAGATGTAATGAGAGGACCCGAGCCCTAGTAGTAACTGACCCTCTCTTCTGCGCTATGGTCTTGCATCCTGCCTGTGGCTACCCCAAATTTGCAGAATTTCCTTTCTTGTCCAGCTTTGATTCCATTGATGGGATTAGGCATCCCCCTCACAGCCATATCCTTTGATGTAGTCAAGGGTAGCTGGGGGATTTCAGGCCCAAGTAGCAAATCTTAATCTCTGAAGGGCTTCTCCGGAATCGGTGCTTGGGTAAACCCATTACATTCCTGCCCTTTCATCCCCCCAGGACACTGGCTCCTCTAGGCTCCTGAGTCTCACAGATTCCAAGATCTATTGTCAGAGAGCAATAATAAAAGAGAGGGGAACCCAGAGTGCTTCCATCTCAGGCAGCATCGCCAGCCACGCCAGAGTATCTTTCTTTCTGCCCCTCTAATCCAGGCTCTGATATAATTGGGGATCTCCCTTCAGCCCTTCCAGAGCCTTTGGTCCTTGGAACATCTACTCCTGTGCATCTGTCATAAGAGGGATGGAGGGGCCTCGGTGCCAGAGGCAGAGAAAGCGCTCAGCCCCGCTGCAGAATTTAAAGCAGGCTTTGGGTAGTGAGGCTAGGAAAAAGATAGGAAAGTAGTCAATATCCAGAGCAGAAGTGTCACAATATTTGAAGTCAAATGACTCCAAGCCTCCACCTGAAGATGGTTAAGGAACTCAAGCTCAGTGGTTATTTAGCTTCCCTACAGCCCTGGAATCAATCTGCGGCTGATTTGTTTTGGCAGTAGCCTATGGATGGTTCACACCGGCTCCGAATAAACACACAATTAATCTTCGCGCGCTGGCAGAGAAGAAGACAGGGAAACAGGTAGCCGATCAGTTTTTGGAAATGTCCCTATCTGTATCGCAGCTTCTCTGTCCCACCCTTAAAGGAACCCAGCTTTTCAAAAGGTTCTCTACCCGGGCACTACGCCAGGTACTTTAAGTGTATCATCTCCTGAGTTTGACAGAAGCCCTCAAAGGCTGTCCCTGCCTAGATTGCCCATAGGGAAGTTGATGCCAGCTGCTGGGCGCAGCAGCGCGGCGGGGGCGCGGCCCGAGAGCAGGGCGGCCGGCAGGGGGCTCACCGCGCCGATCTTCCCGGGAGGAAGCGCCCGCAGCTGATCGGACCGGCCAGAGGAAGAAAAGGGAAAATTACTGGGGCTTGGGAGACGGGGTGGGTGGGAAGGGTTGCGTGACTGGATGGAAGGCACTCGAGACTGTCGAGTCAGGCGTCCAGCGACCAGATCCTGGGTCCAGGGGAGACTCTGGAGGGGAACTCTCCACCCCAGTCCCTGCAGGGTCTTCCCGCCTGGGCCGCTAGCCAGAGCTGGCATCTCGGCCGGGGGCGGCGCCGGCGAGGGGCGGGCAGAGGGCGGGCTGGGGCGGAGCGCGGTCGGCTGGGCTCGAGGAGGCTGTGCTGGGCGAACGCTGGTCGTGTTGGTCCGCTGGGAGTCACGGAGCGCGCAGTCTTCCTGATGTGTCACCAGCACGTGGAGCCAGGTCGCGCCGAGAGAGCGAGAGGAACCCCGCAACTTTCGAGGGGCCCTGCTGCAGCACACATGTCCTCCCTGGTGCAAGGGGCCCCCGCGGCAGTCCCCAGGTCCGGGAGGAGCAGGTCTAGAGAGGCCGCAGATCCTCGGCCAGGCGCATATGGATCTACCGGACCATTAGGACGCGCGGGCTGGGCTGCGGCTGCAGTGCGGGAGGAAGCAGCTTGGGTCCGGAGGTGCAGGGGTTCGGTTCCGCTTCGCCGGGCTGGGCGCAGGTAACTGAGTGGCGCGCAGCTGGGCCTCGCGGGCACGGTGTGCGGGCGCTAGGAAGTTTCTCGGCTTGCAACCCTCGGGCTTGGGTGGATATGGGGCCGGGGGCGCATCTCTCCCGCGTCCCCAGCGCTATCTTTCAGGCCGTGTGCGCTGCGCGTCGTGTAACCCTTCGAGGGTTGGTTTTGAAGCCCGCGGGCCGAGATCGGGCGGGGCAGGTGGCTTCTTTGCGGAACGGTCTCCGAGCCTCCGCGGTGCCAAGAACGAAAGGCAGGACTCAGCCCGGGACCAGCCCATCAGGGGCGCACGGCACCCGAACTCGGAAGGCGAACTCCGAAGGCTGACGGGAGCTGAGAGCTGGGTCTTTGCGGGCAAGATGAGGGTGTCAGTTCAACTGGCCTACAAAGTCCCAGTCCTCGGTCCCCAGGACCAGCATTTTCTCCACACTCCTCGCCATCCGTGGCTGGCCCCTTCTTGGTCCTCGTGCGCTCCAGTTGGGCCTCCACCTCCCATGTCCACCAGGGTGTTAGGACTAGGAAGGCGCGCGCCTCGGAGTGTCTGTGCAGCTTGGGGGAATCTGTGCCTCTGCAGAGAAATCGCAACGTCTTGAAAGTGTGAGTCGGCATCCTTCTGTCAAAGCTGGGACCTTGCTGGGGTGACCTGGGGTCCGGGGGGAAAGGGGCTTTTTTTTTTTTTTATTATTATTATTACTTCTGGACCGGCCTGCCTGGCTGTATAGTGCCAACCTTGAGCTTGGGGGTGGGGAAGAATGAGTCTGATTTCTAGAATTGCTCCTGGGGAAGGGGCCTGGATGATGAGCCCCGCCTCATCACTCCATGTCGTAAATGCTAAGTCTGTGGACACATCTCTAATCACTCTTTTGCCCACTGTCATGTATCCCAGTACTGATCGTCATCAAGTTTTATGCTGGGGAGGGAGCTCCGTCTTAAGCTCTATTGCTCGTAAAACTGCTTATCCCCGCCCCCGCCCTCCCCCACTAACACATACACACAAATCCCCGAAAGGCCCTAAAATCTCGGGTTTCTGAACTTGGCCCCCTTTTTATCTTTATGTGTTGTGTAGCTGCCTGGGCAGCTTTGAAAAAAAAAATCATTTAGGAGCATGCGCTTAGGAAACTTGAACTCTGTGTATGAAGGGCAAGTTGATCAAATAGGGCACCGCTGGCCCCCTTCTTCCTTGGATTGGGAAAAGAGAGAGGCTTGGAGCCTGGAGAAGAAACCAACCAGGTTGGCCCAACTCTTAGGCAGTTGTGCGCCCGCGACCCTCCCCGCCCCCCTCCACATAAGCACACACAGGCTCCCAACGCTTGTGTGCCACGTGCAAGTAGTTGCTGTACAAATCATACCCGGGCTGCTCTCCTTGTCCCTTAGTGGCACGTAGCTGTGAGAGCAGAAGAAAAGTCTGGATTGGGCGGGTGAGCCCCAGCAAGGATCATAACCTGCGTTTTGTCCCACAGGCTCTAGTTGGAGAAAATGTGTCTGTTGAAGTAGAGTGGAGTCCTGTGTGAAGAAGAGTTTCTTTGCCCAATGGTGTAGATTTCCTAGCAAATTGACAAATTGCGTTTTGAGACAGAATTGTTTAGGGAGTGGAAATGGTGGTCTCTTCAACTGGAAGCTGTGTTCCTAATTAAGAAAAATGCTTTCCTTGGGGGTGCTGAATCAGGCTGGAAAAACACATTCCTGTTGAACCAGTGCCTCTCCCAGCGGCACCCCCTCCATAGGTATCGCAAAGAAAGTGAAGTGGAAATCTCCATAGTGTTTTGTGGTCATAATCTATCCACAGAAGTGAGCTGGAGCCCTGGGATGCAGAAAAGCTTGCCAGGCTGGCTGTTTTGCACCCACCTCAGAGGAACCAAACTTTGGAATGTAGGACATAAGTCATTGGGAATCAGAATCTTCCTCCCCCTCCCCCCAGCGTCATCGGCCTCCACTTTCTCATCACGCCACGGCTGGCCAGGTGTTAGGGATTTTTTTTTTTTTTTTTTTTTTTTTTTTATAAAACTTTATTTATTTGCCTTGGTGTTTGCCTGGAACTGGAACTACAGACAGTTGTGAGCTGCCATGTGGGTGCTGGGAATCGAACCCGGGTCCTCTGGAAGAGCAGAGGGTGCTCTTAACCGCTGAGCCATCTCTCCAGCCCCGTTAGGGATTTTTTAGGTAATTATTTGATCCTTCATTTCTTTTGGGGGAGGGCTCTTTACAGATAAAGTGAACTAGGCGCTAGGCTAGCCTGTCCTCCAGCAGCCGGTTTCTGCTTTGATTTAAACATATGCATTTAGGAAAAGCAAGTGTCTTGGTTGAAGGCTTTGCAACTCTGCTGTGTCTCCTAGCAGACAGCTCCCTGCTGGCCCCAGCACCACACCCTATTCCATCCCTGGAAGATGGGTACCTCAAGGATTCTCAAGAGGAAGTGACTGGATGGCCAGGCATGTTTGTGCTGGAAGCTTCAGGAAGTAGCTAAATGCAAGGTGGGGAGCTGATGGGAGGAAGATTTTAGCCGGAGCTCCAGGGAGACCCATTCTGGACTCGGGTACTGCTTACTGGGAGGAAATGTTATTCCCTCAACTCTTAAGTAAATTGCAACCCTGTGAATAATTAACCTCACCCTTCTAGTTTTTTTTTTTTTTTCTTTCCCAATTTAGTAAAGATTAAAGACCAGTTTTTGCCTAGCAGGATAGGAATGATAAAAGATATATTAAGAGAAGCTCCTCTGGTCTCTACCTTCAAATCTCCTAGCAACTTTGAAAACTTATTTTTTCATCATTATTATTTTATGTGTATGGGTGTTTTTCTGCATGTATGGCTGTGCATCACATGCATGCCTGATGCTTGTGAAGTCCAGAAGTGGGTGTGACTGGAGTTACAGATGGTTGTGGCTTTGTGGGTGCTGGGAAGAAGCGGCCAGTACTTGTAGCTGCTGAACTATATCTCCAGCCCTAGAAGCCTAATATTTAGAAATGCTCCTGTGTTTCACTGTTGTCTACCCTGCGGCCTCTTGAGTTTCTTCCTGGGCTTTCTTCACTACCTTTCTGTCCAAAGTTAAGCTGTCTGAATTCTCCAGGATAGTGATATTCTTTCCTCCCTGCTTAGCCCATACTACTTCATGGGGTTGATTCCCATCCTGGGCTGCTCTGCTTTCCTCCAGAAAGCTGGGAAATAGTTGGCTTGTTTCAGGACTTAAAAGCAAAAGCATGAAGCTCCTAATCTATGGCAAGTCCCTGAAAGAGAGTTATAGCAGGAGGGAGGGATCATTTTAATTTTCAAAGGCCACCAAGGCAGATGGTGGGCTTTGGGTGTATTGGGGCTCCAGTTCTGATCCCTCTGTAGGCTGGGTGGCCTTGGCTAGATGGCTTGACTGTACCCCCCAATTTCTCCCTTGTGAATCAAAGGTTATGAGTCTTGCCTTGAGAGGGTGTGGTGAGGCTTATATTTTAAAATGTGTATAGTGCCTGGCACAGTCTGGCAGCTCTCCCATGATTAGTCTCCTCTCTCTCTCTCTCTCTCTCTCTCTCTCTCTCTCTCTCTCTCTCTCTCTCTCTCTCACACACACACACACACACACACACACACATTGTCTCAGCTTAAATATATATGTGTGTGTGTGTGATATAGAGCCAATATATCACACAGTGAGGTCGGCTGTGTTCATGGTGGTGTGGCCATATGCCCCAGTTGTATTTTGAATCTTTCCGTTTGTATCTGTTGGTGGAGTAGGGTGCAGTGTGACTGAGACCTTAGGCTTTTGAGTCTGGCAGGTTCTCCTAATGACTTGCGTGCTGACACATACGGCCTTGGGGAAGTTACTTGGTGTACCGAGGGAAGTACACCAGGGACAGTGGCTTCTTGATTAAAAGCTGGGGGTGAGATCCGAGAGCCCTTTCCCTGCCTCAGACTTGGTCCTTTGCTTTTTAGAAAACTTGAGCATATTTCATTTATTTGCATGTGTGTATGCGGGCGTGCCTTCTATCATGTGGATCCGAGGGATCAAAATCCGACCATCAGTCTTGGCAGCAGAGGGCTCTACCTCATTCTTCCCAGCTCTCCTGTTGCTTTTTAGCGGCTACCCTCTATGTGCTGAGGACTGTGAGAAAGCTAGCCTCTCCCCTCACTGTTCACACTGGCTTTTCCGCCTCCCCTAAGAGCAGATGAGGCATGGTGGGAAGAGCCTCTCCCAGGGTCCCCCAGCTGGCCTTTGTAACACAGCAGCTTAGCCTTCTGGGTGTAGCTCCCAGATCAGGAGCCAGCAGGCCTGAGCACAGGAGGTGGGAGGTCTGAATTAGCCAGCTCAGACCTCAAAGAAACCTACCCTGGCTTGTAGATGTAGTCACTTTGCACTGTTCTGCATAGTAATCAGCCTGCAAAGCCTGAAGACTCCTCCATCTCTGACCTAACACAATTCATGAAAAGTCCCAAGAAAGACATCTCAATTTCTCTGGTGGCTCCAGGCTGGCTTGCTCACTGGCTAAATGGCAAGTTCAGTACACTCTTTGGGGGAACAAAATAGTTTGATATATACATATATACACACACACATATATCAAATATACATATTGGCTCTATATCACACATACACATATATATTTAAGCTGAGACAATCATCAGATAAGGGGAGAATCAGAACTTGATGGGCTGTCCCTCCTTTTGGCACAGTAATGCTTCTCCTTAGAATTTCTAAGGCATTAAGCATCATCTTTGGTGCTTCAGTCTCTAGTTGCCCTAACTGGTCCCGAGCAGAATGGACAGGCAGATGACTTTTCACCCGTTGTGAGTGTGCCCTCCCACCTTTTGGCATGTTCTGGGCAACTGGGGAATTTGGAAATCACTCTGCAGCCAACCCAAGAGGACTGAGGAGATGAAGGTGCCCTGTGGAACCGGCTGTCCTGTGATTTTGATTTCAGCTCTGCCACCCTGGGGCCTGAAAGTTCTTGCTTTGCCCAACAGCGAACTGGACTGAATACACTGTACTGTTCTCCCGTGTGTCCTGAGTCCTCCCCAGCGTCCAGGCGGGGAGGTGCAGACGTAGGGAGAGGACATGGGGGTGGACCCTATGTATGGAAGAGCGGGAGGCGGGAGGAATTTGGTGATGTGCAGCTGTGAAGTTTGGATCCCTCTAAGGAAGATCTTGTGGTGCATGCTCATGCAATCCACTTCCTCTCACTGGATTTCTGCCCTGGGGAGTGTGGGCTTTAGGGGCAAACACTGGCTTCTCTTTCTTAGAGGCTAAAATCTCAGTCTCACAAGCACATGGGTACGAAATAACCCTCGAGGGCAAGAAGGCTCATAGGTAAAAGCAGTGCCAAGCCAACCTGATGGCTGAGTTTTATTCCCGGGAGCCCATGATGGAAGGAGAGGACTGAGTGGACACTCTGACCTCCATGTGTGTGTTGTGACATGGGCACATCTACATTTTACACACACCCCAATAATAATAATTAATTTTTAAAATAACCCTCCATCTTTTCCCTTCTCTCCCTCTGAAAACAAAAACAAAACAAAGCAAAATGTCTGGTGCCATTTTCTGGTAGCATCTTGCTTTCTAGAAGGCTGTCAGGGGAATGTGCCCTTCTGTTAAAGCCAGGACTAGGGCTGTAGTACTGACTGATTAGACTTGGTAGCTTGGTTATTGTAGACACTGGCTGGATTGGGCTGGTAATGCTTCCTAATATGCAGTTTCCTGACTCCATCCAAGCTTGCTTTGTGAGGCATTAGGAAAAATGAACAGAAAATGCCCATGGGAAATGCCAGGCCCAAGGTGGAGGCTAGGCTGTGGATGCTATTCCCAAGTGGTATCAGAGTTCACCCCTGGGCTTGTGGGGCCAATGAGCAAACTCTGGGAAAGTCTGAGACTGGCAAGCCTATTTGCTGACTTGATATCTATAGACAAAACACTAGAAGAAAAGCCTTTGCCACAGAGACTTACCTGAAACAGGGTTAGGGTGCCAGAAGGGGCCATCTTTTCCAGAGGATTCCTGAGATCACTATTGGAACCTGTAAGAGGAGACAGGTCAGCGGTAGGAGCAGGGTGATGTCTGACCCCTTCCTAGTGACCTTGCTGTTGTGGGTTTCAGAACATAGAGGCAGAGACAGATTTACAGGCAGAAAGTATGTCTTTGCTTTTGGAAGGTTTTGTCTGATTGAGATAGGGTCTCACAGTAATCTTGACTGGCCTGGAGCTTGCTATTGCTTTTGGAAGTTTGAGAGCAACAGATATTTGGAACTATGGACTTAAGAGGAAGTCCAGTGTGCCTGACCAGACCTCTCCACATCTGGGAGAAGCCATCACACCACTAGCTCCTATCTGGTTGGTATGAGAAGTGAACCCTCCCTCCCCAGAGCCTCCGACATACCCACCCACTCACCCTCGCACACTCGTCCTGAATCTGGTGGCAGTAAGTGTTCATCTTTGGCTAGGTCCAAGATGTGCATACACACAGTCATACTAACCTTGGCCAGAGCTTGAGTGTTGAAACATCTGGCAAAAGATCCTATTTCCATAGTGTGTCTTTTCCATAGAGATAGGCTTAGAAAAGACAGCACTAGGATGCTAGGGAAAGGGTCTGGAATCCTACCTTGAATGTGAGCGGAGAGTGGGTCAGGGGTCAGCCTCTGAAAATAGAAGTCGATAGAAGTTTGACCTCTTCTTGCCAGGTCCTGAGTGGGGGAGGGGCTGCTGCCAACCTCCCGTGGCATTCTCCCTGTCCATCCTTTCGGTGGATTTTGTTGTAATTAGACAAGTTGTGACAAATACCCCCTTGCTGTCTGGCCTGTAGACTTGTGAGGAGCCCTGCCTGGAAACCCAGCCTCATTCATTTGGAGCCATAATTAGGCAAGAGAACAGTTCATGGGCCTCTGATTCAATAAAGACTCTTTTATGATGTTGGTTTTTCCCAGAAAAATAATACCACTTTGCTCCATTTATTGCATTTGATGTGTAATCATATTAGAGGCAGGCACCCCAGGGGACTGCAGTTACGTATGTGGAGTTCTTTCACTAAAGTCTGTTAGTGTCTTCAGAGAGAAACCGTGTCTCCAGAAAGAAAGAAAAAAGTGACATGGGACATTGTTGGATTTCTTTGAGGGTTTTTCTCTCTTGTCATTCAAAAGATGTTTTCCCCCTTCAGGGTGAAAAGTGACCTAGGAATGAAACCCAGAAAGTGAAACTAATGTGCCTGGTCCTAGGCACTGCCACCCTATTGCTCTGGGCTGTCCCCTGATGCTCTCACCCCAGCATTGTCCGTATTTACCCTATGGGCAACATGTGTGCTGCAAAGGGCCAGAGAAGGTGGCCTAGTCCTTTTCTATAATGCCCTAATGGCTCTCTACCAGACCACTGAGCTGAAGGCACCACTGTAGCAGATGGTGGCCGGGGCAGCTAGCCTTGACTAAATATAGCCTGGAGTTTCCCAGCCTGTTGGGTTTATCAGCAGGTGTGCCAGCATGCCTCCCCCGCTCCCCCCCCCACTCTACCAGAACATGTGTCCCAGGTGCATGGTGTTTGAAGGGTGTGCTCCTGGCTACAGCCTCCCCCACCCCCTGACATCTCCTTTGCCATCTTGTCCTCAGAGCTGTTTCCTAATGAGGGAGTAAAATTACTCCCACAGATCTGCCCAGTGCCAGGGTGAGGGGGAAATCACCAGTGGAATCAAGAACTTCTTTCCCAATTTGGGGTTTAGAAATCTCAGGCCATGAGGAAATCGCTGGTAGTCGTTCGTAGGAGTTGTCTTAAGAAAGAGGGCATGACATTTCAGAATGCTGAAACTGGGTTGCACTAAACTGAGATAATTCATTTAATTCTAGAATATTGGGTGAAGCCACCCCCCGAATCTCGGAGACATCCTATAGTAGAGAAGAGCAGTGCATTTTCTAGGGGATGGTTTGTCTGTGTATAATGAGGTCTATTATAATAAATATTCTTAATTTGGACTGACAAAATGGATCAGCAGGTAAGGAAGGCTGCTAAGCCTGAGGACCTGAGGGAAGTCTTCAGGACCCACATGCGGAAGAAGAGAACTAACTCCTGCAATCTGTTTTCTGTCAACTCACTCACTCACTCACACACACACACACACACACACACACACACACACACACACACACATTCACATTCACTCACACACATACTCACACACACTCATACATACACATTCACTCACACACAAACACACTCACACAAACATACACACACTCACATTCACTCACACACACTCTTACACACATTCACTCACACATACACACACATTCACTCACACACACAAACATACACACACTCACACACATACACATTCACACACACATAAGAAAAAAAGAATTCTTAATCTACTTTAAGATTATTTTGAGAAGTTTTACCTTAGGCTTTCTGGATGTTTTATACTTTTAGAAGTCCTGTTACATTTTATATTTTTATTTTGTACCACCTCCCATCAAGGAGTATAATTAGAACATCTGAAACCAGATTATCCAATTAGCACATTTTTTTCCCTAATTAGCTTCTAGGAAGTTGTGATGAGAAATCATTTTAGATTTTCAAATGGAACTTTGGCCAGAGGGAGGCTCTAAGAGAGAACACAGGGGAAAAACGAAAATGGGGTCTTCAGAGTTTGAGCTTCCACCCGCCACCAATGAATCCAGCCTGTCGGGCCTGCCTCTCAGTCAGCAGCAGCAACAGCCAAAGGACTGTGGTCCTTGTCCACATAGACAGGGTAGGAGAAGCTATCCATTCACCACTGCTCCTATTCCTGGTAATGCTAACTGTGATTTTCTCTGCTTCTTAGCAGTGTTAGGAGCTGTTCTTTGGCGGGAAAAGAGATCTGGTGGTATGTAGTCACTCAGTGTGTCCTTAGGGATGTCTTGTGTTTGCTTTCTTGTGTCTATTTGCAGTGAAGGCCATTGGGCCAGGGTCAAGAGTACTGCCCATCCAAGGCCAGGAACATGAAGTCGAGACACAATGTCTACACTTTGTAACTGTTGCCCTTGCAGGCCCACGCCCTGTCTCCCAAATTCTGAACTCCGCAGAACTTTGAAAACCCCAAGTTGCAGCTTTTACAACTAAATCTTTGGGAAAACTCGACCCAAACCGACCTCAGACTAATAGTCTATATTTATTGTGAGTGTATGAATATTCATAGGTCTTACTGCAGAGATATTAATACGTTTGGTTATAGTTTCTGTCCCCTGGGGTATTGCATAATGTGTAGTTTTTAGGCGGCACATTCCATTGGAAACCTGGAAGGCTCACAAGCACATCTGGCCGAGAGGCTGGGGTAAGAGATTGTGGCTCTTAGGGTAGCGGTCACTTCATTAAGGTGACAACAGTGATGTACCCAGAGCTGAGGCAGAGAAAAATCTGGCTGTCTAGGGCTCCTTTCTGGCTGTAGTTAGGAGCCAGCCAGCCTATAGGCGGGCTGCCCAAATAACCACACTTCTTCCAGTGTTGGATGGCTGGGCTCTGCTTCATGCTCTCCCAGCTACTCCGTCACCACCCTTGAGAGCAAACTGCCGACTTTGCTCATGTGTATTCTGCATTTAGCACAGTGCTTGGCACATGGAGCAACACTCAGGAACACGCAGAAACATTTTTTTAAGTCCCAATTACAAATGTTTTATGCCACAAGGGCCATCCATATCTTATAACTAAGAAAGGTTCTGCCTTAATGATTTAACTTACAATTTCTGAACCTTATAAACTGTGTGGGAATAATATACTTGCTATGTGTCCATCTGTCTGTTTCATACAACTCAGGGTATTATATATGGTTATGTAGATAGGGTCTGGACCACTAAGCTGCATCACTCTGCCCATAAGCATTTACTAAAAAATCTACCTTTAGAAGTTTCTTCTTTAAAAAGATCTTTTTCATATGTATATGTTAGTGCCTGTATATGTGCCATGTGTGTACTTTGTACCCACAAAGGTCAGAAAAGCACATCAGATCCCCTGGAGCTGAAGGTTGTGAGTTGCCATGTGGTGCTAGGAACCAAACCTGGGTTCCCCAAGAGCATCAGGTTGCTCTTAACTGCTAAGGCATCTCTTCAGCTCTGCCCTTAGAATTGACCTTTTCCTGGGTTAACAATGTGCAGTGTGATTCTCTGGACATGCTGGGCAGAGGCTGGTGCATACAACCTCTGCATTACAGCCCCATAATCTCAAAGAAGAAACAATCTGTCCTCTGCAGTGTGATGTTGCTGAGTGAGGATACCCAGTAGGTTAGGTATGGCACCACACATCTCATCGTATACCCTTAGCTTCTGAGACGTGATTGCTGAGAAAGCTGCAGACCACTGCAATACCCCAGGGGATAGAAACTATAGCCAAACGTGTTAATATCTCTGCAGTAAGACCTATGTTGTGGCCTGTCTAACAGCAGCCATTGAAAATATATCAGTGGATGGGCACACCTATGTTCTAATAGCACTTTCTAGAAACAGATGGCTCAGTGGGTGAGTACTTTGGGGCCATTTGGATCTTTAGGTAACCCATGCAAAGGTTTGACAGAATTTTACATCTATCCATAATACACTCACTGGTCAGGAAACTTCACTGACCTTCACTGAGCAGATGTGTATATATATGGAAAGTGCATCTAAGCCCAGTTGAGCTGTGGGGCCCCTGGGTCTCCACCCTCTGGGTTCTGAGCTGTGCCCCATGCTGGGAGAGCTTAGAAAGAACCAAGGCTCTGAGAGTGAATGTTCTTACCAAAAGAATTTCTGGCAGAGAGAGATTGGTTATCGTAAAGCCGGCGGCTCTGATGGATGCCTTTTAGATCTCCTGGCTTGCTCATCAGATGCCAGAAAGGCCAAAAAGACTTTTCACTGCAGCCAAGGATGAAATCCAACAGAGCCTCTGACTGTGCGCCCCGCTCACCCCCAACCCCACAGCCTGCTGGCCTGGAACTGACTCATTAGGGTAGTTGGGAGGAGGACCAAACCCTGCAGACAGCTGGCCCCTGGCCTTTGGAGGGCCAGCTCTTGCCCCAGTGGTTTCTCTCTGGAGGACAGGTTCCCCTCATGATTCCTTGGGCCCAGCGCCCTCTGCCTGGACCACTTTCCAGCCAGGGTGGGTCTGGTACATAGCTTTCCTTCTATATCACATTCCAGACTAGGGTTGATACCTAGTTGGCTTTTCTTTCTCTTTGTCATGGTTTTGTGGATGACTGGCTATTTTAGGGATTCTGTTTGATGGGATCCTCCCCTCTTCCAGCTCCCTGGTAGCCTTGGTGGGTCTCAGCCCCAGAAGAGAGGCACGGGCCAATTAGTCAAGAATGTGTGGCCAGCATGGGCCTGCAGTCAGGAGTCGGGGGAGGGTAATGGCACTGGGTTGGGTAGCCAGTGTTTGGTAGTGGTAAAGCTAGGCCTCGAGGCATCAGTCATTCTGACCGCTGCAGGGGGTCAGACCCTAGTTCTGAGTGTCTGCACCAAAATGGTAAGGTTCCCCAAGAATTGCGGGGAGACTTGCCAGTGAGGATTCCAGGCATCTTCCTGAAAAAGTGATGAGGGTGCTTCTGGGACCATTTTCAGAATGGGGTAGGACCAACAGGGGAGGCAGTTACCACAGTGTGATGTGTGTTGAGGCAGTACAGCAGAAAAAGATTCTAGCCTGGGGATGGGCTGAGGTCAAGAAAGGTCACCCAGAAATGGTGAGCTAGGCCTTGAAGCACCAAGCAGGGAGACTGGTGGTGATGGCTGGTCTTGACCAAAGCATCTCAGTGAGGACACAATTCTAAGCCCTTTACACAAATGCCTTTTGGGGTAGGGGATGTCCTCCAGCCAACAATGTGAGATGGGCAGACACAAATCTCACAAGCTCAAACCTAAATCTCTAGGGAAGGAAGCACCATCCTAGGCTTATGTTGCTAACAGGTGAGTAGCCAGTGGTCCAGGCACTGCAGGAGCTGTGGGGATGGTCTTCTTAGCAGACAGAACATGACATGGGTATGTTCTGTGTAGATGAGGTGAAGATGGCTTAGATTCTAGTGTTTGGGGACCATTCGGGTTTTTGATTTACTAATGGAGGATATGGTTATGATCTTGGTCAGGATAGGAAGCTCTGGGCAGGTTTTAGGCACAGGTAGGAAAGACAGGAGGAGCTGGGCTTTCTTTGAGCAGGGAAGGGATCTGGGGCATGGGGAAGGACACGCTGGGCGCCAATTTGCCCCAGCCAGCAGGGTCTTTAACGAGGACCTAGACTTGAAAAAGCAGCAAATAAAAGGCAAAAACACAAAGAACAAAAAGACAAGACAAATCTCTCTGTTCAAGTCCTCTAAAGCTTTATTATTACAGTCAAATATTTATACAGAATCTCTGCCATGCAGGTAGCTGAGAAAAAAGGAGATGTTCAAAAAAAAAAAAAAAATAACAGACAAGATACAATTGATATAGAGATCTGTTATCAGTTGAGGGTCTGAGAAAGGTCACCTTGCTGATCTGAAAAAGTAAAAAAAAAACCCTAAAGTCAAGGTTTAGCTTAACAATGAGGGCGTGTAGTCTCTGATATTTCGCTATCTAAGATATAGGCTGCTAGCTAGCTACAAAAGAACTAACTTATAAAATATGGCTAAGTTGACTTTGGCTCTCAACAGGGAAGAAGGTATATTGTCAGTGCTGGGGCACAGTAGGGCACATCTGACCGTATTTCCGGTCCTCTTAGAGGGCAAGGGTTCTCACAGTTCTGCCCAGCCCTTGGCATGGAGTGGAGTGTACATGTTGAGCCTGCCAGTCAGTTTGTCTGCTTTGGTTCTTTATAATCTCACATTGCCCTGAAAAGTAAAGTTTATTATTCCCATTGACAGATACAAAAGATAGGCAGGCAGCAAAATAATTTGCTATCACACATTCAGGAAGGTGTGACCTTGGGTTTCTGTCTTCCTCAGGGATGTACTTTCTACCATTATGGGCCAAAGTATTCTGAGAGGAAAGTGTCCTGTATACTAGACAGAGCTCACGGCCTCATAGAAGGTAGACTCCCAGTGGCCTCGCTAGCAACCTGGGTAGAATGGTCTGGCACCAGGAACCAAGTATCCTGTTGATAAATGACATCCAGTGAGAGGCAGGCTCTGTGGAGTGGGGTCTGTTTGGGCCTTCCAGGTTTTCAGCCTGGTGTTGGGAATTAACCCTCTGTTGCCAGGCCTGAAACAAGAGAAACCATTATATTAAAGAGCATCTGAAATAAGACCGATTCTGGAAGATTTTTAAAGTTTTATGTGAATGATAGAAGAGAGAGAGAGTAAACACACATGTGCATGCTTCCAGAAGACATTTTCTAGTAGTCTGTTGTTCTTCTATGGGCTCTGGGCACCTGAGTTCACGTCCAGGCTAGAGCCATTTCACTGGCCCTGAAAGGTGGTGTTTTTTTTGTTTTCTGCTTTCTTTTTTTCATTTTCCTAAAGGGAAAAAAAAAAAAGTTACTTTTTTTTTTTTTTTCTTTTTCCACTTTCTGTCACCTTTTCAAAGCCTACAACACCCTGCTGAGTTAGTTTGATGGTTTAAACCTAAAAGCACACGGAACATTCCAGAAGTCTGTCTTTGCCCACTGTTTTGGTAGACAGTCATAGGGTAGATTCACCTTCATACACAGGCCCATCTGAAGCTCTCGACTGTGAGTAAGAAGGTAGGACAGGGTACAACAGAGAAGCCAGAGGGCCAGCCTGCACCACCATGATCTCAAGTCATACCTGCTTGCATTACTCAGTCATGGACAATTTGTGATTGATTTTATGCCTTCACTAGCAGTCCTGAGTTCAGTGAAATTGAAGTCATCGTTTCCTTTTTAGATTATGTGTGTGCATGCAGGTATACATGCTTCGTGGCAAGAAGGATCCCTTGGAGCCGCGGTTACAGGTGTCTGTGGTGTTGGGGGAATTCCTGCAGAGTTGCAGCTGGTTTGATTCTGGAGCATTAACTGTGGGACATCTGCCTTGTTCCATGGATGCCGGACTCTGAACTCTAGTTCTCATGCCTGCCCAGCAAGCACTCTTAACCCCCTAGTCAGTTCTGCAGCCCGTGGTTTGTGGGTTTCATTTTAAGACAGAGTTTCAGGTAGCCCAGGTGAGTGTCCAGCTCACGGTGTAGCCAGGGCTGACCTTGAACCCTTGCTGCCACTTTGCCTGGCTTATCATCTTTGGATTGTTTTTTAATGGGAGCAGTCATAGTGGGGAAGGTGCCTTTACCTTTACGCCAGGGCAGAGTCCAGCTGCCATTCTCCAGTTGCACACCTGTAGATTGTTCTTCCGAAACACTGGTTCCACAGCTCCTGGTCTGGTTTCCTTCTCACCTGAATCAGGATTGTCCTCAGCAAGTCCTATGCTGAATAGGCTAGAGGCCCCTCCTTCTGGCCATATCAGACCTGAGAACTTCATTTGACTCCCGAGATCCAGTTGCAGCAGAGTGGATCTATGTCCCCCTGTGAGACGTCACATCCCTTAGTTCAAATCCATGGATTCCTATGGCAGAGTGCATCAATTGGGTTCTGGATTGACTGGGGAATAGCGGGCTTGGATTAGCTAATAAGGGACCGTTGTCTCTATCTCTACTCACCTGGGCCAACTGGATCACCTTACTTGGCACGTGTTCAAGGACAGCAAGAAAAATGAGGGACTTTCAGGGGCAGCTGTGTTTTCTGACTCAGTCATAATGCCCCTAAAAATCCTTATTGTTCTTGCAGTGTGCATCAGGCAGCTGTGGTGGCCGACCCAGCCTTGCCCACCCGACCCTTCTGGGATGGAAGGAACGTCCTGTTATTAGATTGGAATGTACTCCCCATCACCACAAATGAGGAGGGATGGGCACATGGTGGTTGTTGAAACAGTTAATGTGGCTCACATTAATTTGCATACATGTTCACTTTTGGAGTGGGGAGGGCTGGGGGATGTTCTTAGGTCTTCCTATTTCTTATGAGGTCAAGGATGTTGGGGAAAGGGTTAGTTGTCTTACAGAATTCCCTCTTTTTATTTCCTGGGAAGTGGGAAGGTACCTGGGCAGGAACTTGCTTTTTAAGTTATGTTAATCTGGGCATTTACCCTCTGCTGTGGTTTGAGAACTTGCTTATTCTTAGGTGGACATTCTCTATCCCTGGTATTTCAGAGAGCACCTCCATGTCCAGCCCCACCCTACATATATTTTGACATAGGGGCCTGCAAAGCAGCATATGTGCCTTTTATCCATTCATTCTTTCCCCCCCCCCCTTTTTGAAACAGGGTCTTCTGTAACTGAGATTGGCCTTGAACTCCTGACCCTTCTGCCTCCATTTCCCAAGTACTGAGATTGTAGGTGCTCAAGTTACTAACCACCCTGGGCCTTTCTATTTTGGGACATGCTCCTCTTCCATGCCATAGAGATATCACCCAAACTAAAAGCAGCCGTCTTGTGTGCTGGGCTGGTGGCTTGTCCTTGGATGGATGGATGAATGAGCAGTAAGCATCATGGAGCCTGCTACAAAGTCACTAGGTATCTCAAGGTCCTCACGTTAGCAGGGGATAGCCATCTTCAGGTCCCCAGGAGCCAGCTTGGAAGCACTCAGAGAAAGGGTTAGTTGTCTTACAGATGGTGTTGGTGCATGGTGTTTGCCGGACCACACCGTAAGTGTCCCCCCAGCCCTTGGTCTGTAGGCTCCATGCCCCCAACTCTGCTAGGTTTGTTAGGAGCTAAGGGCTGGTGTATAAGCAGGTGAAAGTTACACAGGATTTATTCTCGCTGCTGATAGATGCATGAGGCTTTGCTCGACTGAGACTCACACTTGGGATAGACAAAGGTGGCAGCTTTGCTACTTTTTCGCTAACTCATTCACCACCTCCCCATGCTGGTCCCTGCCCCTGACCTCCTCGTTCCTTACCAAAGCATTAGCAACAGTACAGAGCTGGGGAGGGGGCCCAGTCAGTCAGATTCTTGTCACAAGTCATATATATCCTGAACACAGCTCACCTGGACTCTCAGGTGAAGAGGCAGAGGTGGTTGTCCTGTGGAACTGAACAGCTGCCCAGTTTAGCCAAATCCAGTTTCAGGGAGAGATCCTGTCAGAGATTGAGGAAGGTACCTTGAGGTGGACCCCTGGCCTCCACACACAAAGACAACACATCAGGTGGGTTTTGTTGTTTCACTATGTAGACCCTTCATATGGGTTCCTGGGACTGAACCCAGGTTTGTCAGCCCCTCAGGGCAGCACTTTTGAGCTAGAGAGGGACTTTTTATGGTAGTCTGGCCTCTTACTCAGCCACAGGGCTATGCCTTCAGGAGCCTGGATTTCTTCTTTTCAAGGAGGATACGGATATGCCTGGCTACTGCTGACTTCCAGCCAGGAATTCGAGATCTTTTGCTCTTGCTGGAGGGAGTCTGAGGTGAGGTCCTCAGTGAGGATATCCTTGACTGACCGCTCTGTCAGGCTTTTTGGCCCTTGAATCACTTAAGACAGTGGTTCTCAACCTTTCTCATGCTGCAACCCTTTATATATAGTCCCCCATGTTGTGATCCCCGGCCTAACATTGCTACTTCATAACTGTAGTTTTGCTGTTATGAATCATAATGTAAATACATAGGGTAGCTGATATGTGAACCCCAAAGGGATTGCAACCTATAGGTTGAGAACTATTGACTTAAGGGGTGTTAAGGGCCTGTGACTGGGTGTCTGTTGGTTTTTGTGTTGTTTGGCTGCCTAAAGAACCACTTGGAAGATGGGGCCACTTGCCTTTGGCCTGCTAAGGTGATCAGGGTACTTACTGAGGGTATAGCAAGAAAATGGCAGAGCTGGGATTCACATCTGCAGTTCTAACTCTAAGATCAGTGACATTTCTGTAATAAAAGTGGTGATATAGATTAGTAATATATAAGAAGCCTAGTATATTATTTTATTTAATATGTATGTGTAGGCCAAAAGCAGGTGTCCGACCCACAGGAGGACGAGTGTACACTGGCCTGGATCCTCAATTGCTATTCAGTCTGTCACATTACCACCAATCCAAGCTCTAGATTGGTCACAGTTAGGTCTGTTTTGTAGATAGGAACAGTCATCTGCTTGCTGGGTGACAATGGTAAAGAATCTCTGCCTGCCGCTTCTCTACTTAGGGACAGCCAGGAAGGATCATGGCCATGCTTGGGGCTTGTGTAAAGGGAAAGTCCCTGCTCCTGGGGTGTCTTTGGCAGGCTGCCCTCCTTCATTTCCAAGTCCGCTCCACAGGTACAGCCTGAGGACTAGCTGAGTTGGCCGTCAGTACAGTGAGCTGACCATGGGTGCATTGTTAACTCCAGGAAGTGGTTAGCTATTTTCCAGCAGGCCTGCAGAGCCCGACAGCCAGCCTGCCTTGGAATTGGCGGATGGGAGTCGAGAACACCGCTTTCCTGGAGCCCCTGGGCTCTGGGCCAGGCCCTCAGGCTTCCTTTGGAAGGGGGCCCCCCTGAGTGATCGAGTGAGCCATTCTTGCCCAGCTTGGCACAGGCTCTCTCTCCTCCTTAGTCTGCCTCATGCCCTTCTCTCCATCCAACACTCTACAATAGAGTGCACACTCTTGGCAATGATATCTGTGAAGCATGTTTTCCAGAAGGCAGGAGGGCTGTGCAGGCCTACTTGGCCAGCACCTTAGTAGAGGAATTGCAGTCTGGGTAGTGGGGCTGAGAAGAAGCCTTCAGTTGCCTTGGTGCTAACAACCCCTGCCACCGTGCACCCAAGAGCTCTGAGCGCAGGTCCTGGGGTGTGATCAAGGGCAGCCTTAGGAAAGCTTGCATCCCCCGGGCTTGTTGGCCATTTGATAGCTGCGGGAGGCCGCTGTAGACTGTATTTTGCATACAGATCTGACTCTGTTGCTGCTTTTTTTCCCCTTCCAGGAGGACACTTGAGCCGGGAACGCTGGTCCCTTGGAGGGTGGTTGCACTGCCTGACACTGAGGTGACATTTGGGTCTTCACATGGTGGCTGGTGTCTTCTGCTGTTGATCCTCCATGACGATTTTTCTTGACAGTTTCTTCTCTGGCCCTGGCTGAACCTGGGGCTGGTGGCTTGGACTGAGCTGCAGTTCTTGCCTCTGCCCTGAATTACCTTGAGGTTTGGGTCACTGAAGCCCACAGCGTAAGGAGGTGAGGTATTCTTTCCCTGGGAGTTTCAAGTTCAGAGTCCTGCAGCTGCAGAGCTCTGCCTTAGGCCTGTGACTACTGCACAGCTCTCTCTTGCCATGCCGGGTGTCTTGGGGCAGGCACCCAGCAGCCTTCCAGTTTGCCTGACTGCTGGAGAAGCAATACTCCCCTGTCACCCTGTTTTTATTTTTTAGTCCTAGAGTTTGAACTTAGGGCTTTAGACAATCTAGGCAAGTGCTCTTCCACTGAGGTGAATGCCCAGCCCTTTTAAAATTTGAGACAGAATCTTACTATGTAGGCCAACCTGGGCCTGAATTCATAATTCCACAGTCATCTCCAGAGCACTGGCATGATAGCTACATACCACTATGCCCGCCTGGCTTTCCTGTTTTGACTTCTGTCAGGAAAACAACCCTGGATAGAGGTGAGGTTCATTCCTGATGGCTTGACCATTGCAGAGCTGTCTAGACAGAGGAACAGGTAAAAGCATGGCATACTGTATAGGTCGGCGGGTAGCTGTTAGTTTTCCATGGGCCTTGTTTCTGTTGATACATTGTTCCTTCAAAGGTCTCCCTTTACTCTGTATCACCAGGGTTCATGTAAAACCAGCACCAGCCCTGGCTTTAGAGGTAGGCATGTGTTCCAGTCCTGGACAAAGACTGTTGAGCTCCCCCTCCCCCAATGGGAGTTAAGTTGACAAGATGTCAGGTTGGAATTGCTGGTGGCCAACTTATGCTGCTCAGGATGCAGCCAACAGAGAGGAAAGAAAGCACAGATGATGCTGTGTGGGCTTGTGCCTTGCTACCCAACAAAGCCCCTGGATTGAGCCTGAAGCCAACACTTGGACTGACCTGATTATATGACCTGATTATATGAGCCAATGTATTTTTTCTAAAATAAACCCATCTTGGGCTTGTGTTACAGAAAGACTCCTAGGATGGGAAATGGGTAAAAAAACAAAAACAAAAACAACAACAACAACAAAAAAAACCCTTTTTTTTTTCTCAGAGCAGCATTGTTGAGATGTTCTTTCTTTACATGCAACAAAATTCACCAGTGTATGATTCTTCATTTTTAGGAACATACACTCTTGTAACTATCACTGAAGGTTGGAATAGTTCTTAACTGTCCTGAAAAGCTCCATCAGCCCCTTTGTTGGTTAGTCCTCCAGCCATGGCCCACCATTGAGCTGTTTTTCTAGTGATTCTTGGCTTTTCTAGGTGATCACATGGTGTATATTATGTGTCTAGTTTCTCTAAGTGTGTTCCCATGATCCATTCTTCCTTGTGCGTTAGGGTCCATCCACTCCATTGTAGGCTGAGCAACATCACACCCTGTGGGTATAGCCACCATTTGCTTATTCATCTGGCATAGGACGTCTGTTTCCAGATTTTGGTTCATATGAATAAAGCTATTTTGCATGTTCAAATATCATGTCATGGGTGTTTGTTTGCATGTGGACAGCAGGTTAATTCTGCAGTTGAGAAGATGAGTTTGTAAAAGTAAAAAGACTCAGCCAAGGTCCCACATCTGGCACAGGGAACCCAGGGAGGGTGGCGATGTAGTTGATGTGCTTCGTAAAGGAGTTAGTGCCCAACTACATGGCTACCAGGAGGAACTACCAGATGAGCTGTGGCACTGGTCTTTACCTGTCACCGGGAAGCTTGGTGTGAATCCCAGGTCCTGGGGGATGGTTGTAAACTCTGATTGCACATATATTCAGAGTCAGAATCAATTCCTTCCACATGAGGAGAGCCCGTCTCAAGCCACAGGGAGGAAGATTGGTATTGCTGTTATTCCAGGCACAGACACAAAAATCTTCTTTTTGGTTGGCACCAACAGGTCACAGGTTCCTCCTGGTCATCTAGAGGTCAGGATGATCATTCCAGCTTTGACTCTCTCATAGCTGCCACAACCAGAACTCTCCTCTGGCCTCTGCCTAGCTACTCCCTTGGAGTGAAGGAGGCTGTGAACCTACCAGGCCATCTTCTGTGAAATCTTGTGTGTCCAACAGTGCCAAAAGTAAAGGCCTTTTAGGGTTGTTTGTTTGGAACTCACTGTGTAGACTAGGCTGGCTTTGAACTCACAGAGATCCTCCTGAGTACTGGGATTAGACATCCACCATCAGACCCCACTTTCAGTCTTGTGAGTCAGTTTGTCTTCATGTGAGCTAGTTTGCCCTGGGAGAGTCCTGGTTAATAATGCTGCTCCATGACATCACACCGAGAGACCCATAGACAAAACCCATGGCCAGCCTATTTTGCTTTGTTCTACATCCCACACATGCATCCTCCAGGTCTGGAGGGAGGGACTTCAAGGGAAACGGAGGCACAAATGTGTAACCTATATCTTACCCGCTGTGTCAGAGAGAGCATCAGTTCCATATGTACCGGTCCTTGGCTGTTGTGGTCTGGCCAAGGATCCTGCAGGACACTCACAGAATCTCATAACTGAAGATGAGCTGCTGTTTTTCCTGAGTCTGACTCCATTAGACAGCAGCTCAGGACATGGATGGGCTCCCAGAAGGTGGCCAAAGAGACCACAGTGCATGACGCAACAGTGCGACGAGTTTACACTTTGAGCAATGAGAGCCAGGAGGGTGGCTTTAGTGTTCAGTCTGTTTCGAAAGCCTCGGGTTTTCAGGAACCCAGATGGCCTGGCAAGCTGTGCTGCTTCAATAGAGTGATTCGTGTCCCGTGAACTTGACCTCCACCTTCAATCACAGTTCCATGTTGCCTTTATCTACCTCTCTGCATCTAACATGCTTTGCATTTGGAGCAAAGGATGAGCCGATGCTAGTCTTAGTACCAGGAACATCTCCCTCCATCCCTACAGCATCCATTCTCTCCTCCCTGTGGTAGTTGACCTCTTCCTTGGAGAACTGCTTGTGGTGTATGTGGGGTGTGTTTGGGGGAGTGTGGGGTGTGTGTGTGTGTGCTGGGGATTGAACCCAGAGCCTTGCATGTGTTAGGTAAGCACTAAGTTACTCCTCACTCCTTAAATTTACTTTAAGATAAGGTCTCAGTTACTCAAGCCTACTTTCTTCCAAAACCCAGGCAGGCTTTGAACTTGTGATCATCCTGCCTAAGCCATCATTCAGTGAATAGCTAAGATTACTAACCTGCACCATCAGTAATTTGTTGTTATTGTTTAGGAAGCACTGCTGCAGTACACACGTGGAGATCAGAGAGCAATGTTACCAAGTCGGCTTTCCCTTCCACCTTTGCATGGATTCTGGGATTAAACTCAGGTCTCTAGCTTTCGTGGCAAGCAGCATCCTGCTGAGCCATCTCATAGGCTCACGAACTGTTTATCCTTCTCTGGTCCTGGAATATTTTAACCTTCCTGAAAACCAAGTGGTTACTTGATCTTACTGAAACCAATCCTAGTCTACCGTACTTTGGTTGGTTCAAGGACTGGACATGATTGAAAGAGAATATCCCAGATCTTCCTTGTGGATCATAAACAGTAAACAGATTCTAGCTACCAGGAGCCTTGTGTGATAGAGCTTGAGAATAGGAGAGCCTGAGGCTACCCGCTGAGATCAGTCCTCTGTGCTGGCTGGTTTATGTCAGCTTGACACAGGCTAGCATCATTTGAGAGATGGGAGTCTCAAGTGAGAAAAAGCCTTCATAAGATTGGGCCCTAGAACATTTTCTTCTAATTAGTGACTGATGTGGGAGGGGCCAGTCTATTGTGGGTGGGGCCACCCAGGGGCTGGTAGTCTTGGGATTCTATGAAAAGGCGAGCTGAGCAAGCCATGGAGAGCAAGCCAGGAAGGAGGACCCTCCCTCAGTGGTCTCTCCACATCAGCTTCTGCCTTCAGGTTCCTGCCCTGACTTCCTTCAGAGATGAGCAGTGATGTGTTTCATCACAACAATAGTAAGTAACCCTAAGACACTCTGTGACTGGCTTATGTGGGGCAATGGAGTACCACCCCTACTTTACCTGTGAATGATTATCAAGATGATAGAGGAAGGTGCTTTGGAATCAAACAGAACAAAAGAGCTCTTGAAGGAAGCCAGACTCCTGCTCTGCTTCCTTCTCACCCCCCTCCCGCCTCACTGAGGACAAACTGTTTCACCTACTTCCTTCTATACGTCTTCCATGACTCAAGCTGATGCACTTATCTACCTCTCTCTTGACCCCTAACTTTAGACCAACATCCATGGTCAGAAACATGCGAATTTAGCTCATTTTTATTCCTACTTTGCTTCTTTGTTTTTGAGACAGAGCCTCGTACAGCCCAGATGGGCCTTGAACTTGATATCTAGCAGAATGACTCTGCACTCCAGATCCCCACGCCTCCATCCTCCATGTCATAGCTGCACGCTACAGCACCAGCTAAGTCCGAGTCTTCATCGTCAAAGTTTGAAGCACATCAGGAATCTACATAGTGCTTTCTCCTGTTTAAATATCTTCTCTTTTGATTCAACTTTAGATGTGTTTTTTTAAAATCTGTCCTGCCCTGTAGGCAGAAGTTTCTCTGTCCCACCCAGCCCATCCTGCAGCCATTCAGTCCCCAATAATCACACAAAGGCTTATATTAATTGTAAACTCTTTGGCCTATGACTCAGGCTCATTACTTGCTAACTCTTACTCTTAAATTATCCACGTTTAGCTGCGTGACTTGGAACTTTTGCTTCAGTGGAGGATCTCATCTTCCTTCCTCTGTGTCTGGCTCAGATCTTCTGCTCTGCCTTTCCTCTCCCAGAATTCTCCTAGTCTGGCTGCCCCACCTCTACTTCCTGTCTGCCTTCTGGCCAATTAGCGTTTTATTAAATAAATACAAGTGAAAAATATTTACAGCATTATCTCACATTTCCCCCTTTTTCTTTGTAAAACAAGAACTCCAAATCTAATCTCTTTTGTATAACCTTTTTTTCCTGACCATTATTCATAACTAGTAATCAACATGAAGCAACAGGACAGTGCACTGTAGTGGGCTTCACTGCCCTTTTAAGATAAGAACATAGACCCCCCATGACTCTGCTTAATCATATCTCACCCTTGTCACCTGTCACTTTTTATCTTGTCTATGTTATTGTCTCTTCTACTTCACAACCAAAGTTTTTCCAGTTTTGACCACAGGTTAACTCATGAAAAAACAAGCTGAGGCATGGCTCATGGGTAGGGCACTCACGTTACCCTTTAGAGACCCTGGGTTCCAGCTACAGTGACTTAACATGACTATGACTGTCAGATACTGTTCACAGTAAACTCACCTTTTATTTTGCTGTGGGTGTGTGGTTCCGGGGATGGAAGCCAGGGCCTTATCCTTTCTGGGAAAATGCTCTACCAGTGAGCTCCACCTACTGCCCTCTATTCCCCCTTTGACTGAAGCTGGCTTGATCTGGCTAATGTGTCTTAGCTTTCACACTCAAGTTTTGTTGACTATGGTGGTTTGAATAAAAATAGCTCCCATAGGCCCATATGTCTGAGTGTCGGGTTTTCTGTTAGTAGACTATTTAGGGAGGATTAGGAGATGTGCACTTGTTGAAGGAGGTGTAGCAATAAAGATGGGCTTTGAAGTTTCCAAAGCCCATGCCCAGCCCAGTCTTCTTCTACCTGCTGCCTTTGGATCAGGATGTAAACTTTCGGCTATTACTCCATCAATATGCTTGCTTGCTTCTCGCTATGATGGTCATGGATTCACCCTCTGAAACCATAAGCAAGTCCCCAATTAAAGTCTTTCTTCTGTAATCTGCCTTGGCCATAGTGTCTCTTCACTGCAATAAGGGGCATCAACTTAGTTGCAATATGTCCACATGCTCTCAAACACGTTGGGCCAGAGCCAGCTAGTGGGAAGACAGGGTCCTCAGGCCAGAGCTGAAGCAGCCAGGAAAGATCCAAGTGAGGGACCCCGGGCCCAAGTGGTAATTCTGGGAATGTATAGATTTTGTTAGTTCTGGTGAGAAGGAGGGATCCCTGCATTACAAAGTGGCCCATAGCTGAGTGTGGCAGTGCACACCTTAAGTCCCAGCACTTGGAGGCAGAGGCAGGTGGAACTTTGTGGGTTTGAGACCAGCTAGGATTACAAAGAAAGTTCCAGGACAACCAGGGCTGTTATACAGAGAAACCTTGTCTTAAACAAACAAACAAAACCTCCCCAAAGAGACTCATGGGCCCAGTCCCTGGGATCTTTCCATGGTCCAAGGCTATGACTGTCAGGTCCTGTGTTCAAATTTGAGTTCCTAGTTCTCAGACTTAGGGCCTTTTGCCCCCAGAAGGCTGCGCCAGTGACACAGTCTGCCCCAGAGACTTTACAGTATGCTGAGGAATACATGCAAACCCAGTTCACTGGTGAAGAATCTGCCCACTCTAGACCGCTTACCCCAGGAGACCAGGGAGAAAAGTGGGAAGATCTGAAAGTGCCTATTAAACAGAATTGCAAGCAGTGAGAGAGGAGAGCAGTCCTTTATAGATGGACTCCAACCAATCAATGCAAAATGAGTGAACTCTAATACCAAACAGGTGTGCTAGCACACACCTGTAATCCGAGAACTGGGAGGGTATAGCAGAAGGATGGAAAGTCCAGCCCAGCCTGGGTTTCAGTGAGATCTTCATACATGTTATACTCATACATATATGTCACATGTATGTGTGTATCATACAACATTTTTAGTTATCAATGAATTGAATTGAGTAACAATAACCAGTCTCAAAACAAATACCAAGTACACACACACACACAATAGTGTCTCTCCTACATACACACTTTCTCTCACACACCCTCACATTCTCTCTCTCACTCTCACACATATATGCACTCTTCTTCACACACACACATCCCTCCCACACACATAAGTACTCACCTTATTTCGTCCCCTGTTAGAACTCAGTGCC
>PVIH01006429.1:57779-111485 GCA_004025045.1 Sigmodon hispidus
AAAAAAAAAAAAAAAAAAAAAAAAAAAAAAAAAAAAAAAAAAAAAAAAAAAAAAAAAAAAAAAAAAAAAAAAAAAAAAAAAAAAAAAGAACTCAGTGCCATCTAATGATACAGTCTTACCCAAACAAAGACTAACGTACACACTTGACCCTGACCCAGCCTTTATGCCTAACTGCCCATTTACAGGAGAAGCAGAGGATGGAGAGGCCTGTTGAACTACACCACAGGGCAGCAATCAGCAGAGTCCAGACAGGGCCAGACACCACAAGACAGACTAGTTTAAATAAACTGCAAGTAAAGGTAAAATGAAAACTCTGAGACCAGAGAGGCTCAGAGCTTGGCGGTGTGGGACTTTCTTTGTATCTGAATCTAAACCAACAAAAAGCAATTAGGTAATAAACAGAAACTGAGCATCAACCGGCTCTTTGCTAATATTAGGGATGATAGATTGTGTGTGTCCATGGTGATGTCACAATGGTTCCTGATAGGCTTTTGTCAGGAACAGTCCTTGTGGAGACACATACCAGAATATTTATGCATGAGATGATGTCATGCCTGGGATTTGCTTCAGAACAGCACTAAGGATGGATGTAGAGGAAGGAGGAGGGACCACAGGAGGTAGCTTAGACTAAGAGCTTTGTCTGATTTTATGTATAAGTTTCTTATCCATTTTCAGTGCTAACGAATTGAACCTAGGGCCTGGCCAGTACTAGGAAGTAAGTTTCTATTTTTTTAAAATATTTATTTTTATTTTATGTGAATGGGTGTTTTGCCTGCATGTACAACTGTGTAAGGGTATCAGATCTTGGAATTACAGACAGTTGTTAGCTACCATG
Organism: Sigmodon hispidus; assembly: GCA_004025045.1. NCBI lineage: Eukaryota > Metazoa > Chordata > Mammalia > Rodentia > Cricetidae > Sigmodon > Sigmodon hispidus. Next base: position 58,615 of record PVIH01006429.1, read on the forward strand.
TGGATGCTGAGAATCGAACTCAGGTCCTCCAGAAGAACAGTCAGTGCTCTTAACCACTGAGCCATCTCTCCAGCCCTATTTTTTAAGGGCTTTCTAAGCTGCCTGTAGTCCCAGCACTCAGGTCAGGGGAGAAGGATAAAGACTTGGAGGCCAGCTTGGGCTACCAACTGGACTGTGTCTCCAAACAAACAAACAAACAAATAAATAAAAAAAGACTCTTGTGGCCTGAGGCAGCTATCTGGGGGTAGGGCATTTGAGGAAGGACTGCCCTGCCTCTAGGAGGCCAGCATCCCTGACCTAGGGGTTCCTATATTCCTCCTTCCTCCCCTGGCCAGGCTAGGTCTTGGAAGTTGTAGTCACTGGCGCCCAGGTTCACATAAAAGAGAGCTTTTTTAGTGTCTGGATGAGCTCATGGTTCTGGACACTGTAATTGTTGAATAATTTTGGCCCCAGCCCACAGTTCCCTCCCACCCCTCAGGCATGTCCTGGGCAGTGTCAGGCTATCTGGCCACCAGCATGGACCAGTGGAAACCATGGTGCATTGACATACACCGCACTCAGAGCCTCCTGGTGCCACTAAGCCAGGGCTGAGTCAGCAGATGACTTGGACGCTCTGCAGGGCTCAGTCCCACCTCCCAGGAGTGTTCCTGCAGGAACGGAACCCTGAAGACTCTGGTGTCTAACTAGCTACATGACTTTGGCCTTGGGGTCCCCATCTAACAGGAGGCAGCTCAGTGTCTCTCATGGAGCAGCACTGTTTATCTTTGGGGAGGAATAATGCTTCCTGGTTAGTATTCTTGGACCTCTGTCTATTAGCAGCCTCTGTCACTATGGTAACCAAAAAGACTGCCATACGATTCCAACCATCCCTGACTTGCCCACCACTGTGGGTCTTTAAGAGTTTTGCCACACTCACAAACCCTCTATGTCTTTGTTATTTGATAACTCAAATCAAGTTGAAGGATGGGGCAGAAATTATGGATGATGTGTTGACTCCGTCTTGCAAGAATATGAAATCACAGTGGTTCTTGTAATTAGGACTTTACAAGGTACCCAAGTTCTGGGGCCTGAATGAGAGCAGCCAAACATTTCCATTGGAAGATCCCTCTCTGATGGACCCCAAAACAAACAACAAACCAAAGCATGGAGCATTTGGAGAACTGCAGGAATGTCCTGTGGCCCCAGGGTCTGGCATTAACTACTAACCTATTCATCAAAGCCGGGTATCTACTGTGGACAGCAAGAGTTAGCAAAGCCTTGCAGATGGGGTAGAAATGTGCCTCCCTTCTAGGGAAGGAGTACGTTTTCCACCGTAGTCCCTGTGGACTGAGAAATCACAGATGCCTATGTGTGAGTCAGAAACTGTCCCACCCCTCCTGGGTCAAATGCAAAGAATGCAACTGAACAGCTGGGGCTTCTTGCCCTGGTGGTGCCCAGTTCGAGAGGGATTTGGACAGTGAGAGTACAAGTGAGTAGCTCAGAGTTCTTAGGCTATATAAGGATACCATGCGCATGCCCATGTAAGCACAGGCCTTTCCCTCCCTCTTTCCTCCCTTCCTTCCTTCCTTCCTTCTTCCCTCCCTCCCTCCTTCCTTCCTTCCTTCTTCCCTCCCTCCCTCCCTTCCTTCATTAGTTCAATAAGACAGTCTATGCCAGCTGTTTATGTTGAGCAAATGCTGACAAGCTTTCTTATGGAATACATCTATAACCCAATAGATCCTGGGATGACGGAAGAAAACAAATGCATCCTACAAACCACAGTCTGAGACAGCGTGAGTATGTGTGTGTGAGGATGCTGAAGGGCCACAGCAAGGAATTTATTGGGTAGATGTCTCAGACGACCTAAGGTTGAGTCTCCCAAGGGTCTAGGACGACACACACAGCTGTCCTGCCAAAAGTCTCTGTCCTTTGGGAGGGTTTGGGTCTACCAGTCTGCCAGGCACCTTCCGCCACATTCTGTCACAAGGTAGTGGCCCCAACCCAGCCAGCAGGCATGTCCAGACTTTTCGCTCTTGAGTAGACAGCTGTGATAGTTGGAGTCCTCCAGCTACACCTTTCTACCACACAACAAACACGTGACCTGCTGGAGTAGTCTTGGCTTCCTCTCATGACTAAAAAGGTTGGACTGGGCTTTTCATAGGCAAAGTTTTAACAAGGGTCATAGGCTTAAGCATGGCAGGAACTATTTAGTTCTTCAGGCCAGCTGCCTCTGTGTGGCTCTCACACACAGGTCCCGGGTATGTTCCCTTTCAAGCAAGCTGGAGCACAGCCCTGGCAGGCCTCACAGGGAGGAAATGCCAGTCGCATTTCTGTAAGCCTGGCTCAGCCTCCCCAGAGACCCTCAGGCAGCCCTAACGTTTCCTCTGAGGCATGCCAGTGGTGTGGGCCTGGCTGGCCTGGGTGGGCCTCCGGCAAGACCTGTGACTCAGGGCTGGTCAGACCAAGGCAGGATGTCAGCACTGTTCACCGGACTACAAGAAATCTCACTCTTCTATTTATAGGCGGTGCAACTGCTGGCCCAGCCTGATGGGAGGAAATGGCCGCCACTGCCAGCACATCAGGGAGCAGCAAGTCAGGAACTGACACTGAGTGAAGCTGTTCACCGTTCCTCAGTCGGGCTCTCTGAGAGGAGAGGGACTTCCAGTCCAGGAAGGCCAAGGCTAGGCCAGGCCACAACAATGAGTCTGTGTGGCCACACAAGTCATCAGTTGAATAGACGGGCAGTGATAAACTTTAGGTAGCTTGGCCATGAGTAGGATGAGAACCTTCTAGAGCAGTGAGTGGTTCTCAACCTTCCTCATTCCTAACCCTTTAATACAGTTCCTCATGTTGTGGTAACCCCCTCCAGCCATAAAATTATTTTATTGCTACTTTATAACTGCAATTTTGCTACTGTTATGAATCATAATGTAAATACTTGATATGTGACTCTGTATGTGTGTGGGGGTCATGACCCACAGGTTGAGAACCACTGTTCTTGGCCCTGAAGGAGGTAGCGAAGTGAAGGTGTCATCCCGTGGCTTGGTAGCTTGGAGAAGTCACTCTGTTTGTGTACTGAGTCCTTATTGCATTATCTGTCAAAAGATTCCACTCCTTCCAACCATCTTGTCTAGTGTCCAGGCCAACTAATTGTTCCTAGGAGACTCACTAAGGCCTGCCACCTGCCCATAAAGTCTCTCTGTTTTACAACAACGATTTGTGTGTATGCACTTATGGGCTCTTGTGTGTGAGGGCACAGGTGCTGTGTATATGCATACTCATGGATGTACCATTTCTCAGAAGCCATCCACATGATGTTTGTTTGAGACAAGGTTTCTCCACATAGCCCTGGCTGGTCTAGAACTCACCATGTAGACCAGACTCTACAGAAGCTCACCAGGTAGCTGGCTGACTAGTGAGTGAGTCCCAGGTATCTGCTGTTTTTGCCTCTCCAGTACTGGGAGAGCAAGCATGTGCCATGTGCCTAGTATTTCACATGGATGCAGGGATCAAACACAGCTCTTCACATTGAAGTGGCAAACGCTTTCCTGACATCTGTATCTCCAGCCCCTCACAACTGCTTGTTAATGTAAGTTCACTTAAACAGAGATCAAAACTGCCTCAGAACTGGAGTTGGGCACGGTTAAGGTCTTGCCTGACTTGAACACACATAGCAGTATATCCCAAAGATAAGTGTGTAATGTGAGCTGCTTGTGTAAGGAGTGTTGTGAGGGATAAGTGTGATGACCTTGGCTGCTGCCCATTTGGTGCCATTGCCTGTAAGGACACTGTCTACACAGCGGGCTTCTGTCCTTCCTTATCTGAGTCTGTGGCTGACGTTTGCTGTGCTGGACAAAGGATTCTTGAGGTCTGGGAAGGAACTTCATCCCTCCTGTGACTCAAGACCCCACTTAGAGCGTGGCGTGCAGCAGATGCTCCATGGAGTCCTCCTGCCCATGTGGCGTCAGGGGCTCCTTTTCTCTACATGAGCTCTGGCCTGCTAGGCTGGGAGCCAGGCTGGGGCCTCTGGCCTTCTGGCCTCATGCCCTTCTAGTGGGACACAATTTCCTAAGTGGCAGGATACTTTCAGCCAAAACCAGCCAAGAGCCACTGGGAAAACTGGAAACCCGACCTCTTCACAGCAGGAAGATGTGGGAGGAGGCTGGTGTCTTCCTTTGTATTCTGTGGGGCATGTTTGGTCCCAAGTTCCTGTCTGAGGTATGGAAAGTGACTAATCCGGGGTACAGCACTGCCCACTGCGCCCCTATTCCTGTCTGCTGACCAAGGGTCAGGGAACCCCTCCCTGCTCTTCCATACCAACTTCAGGGGCGGTTGAAGAACTCAGACACTTATTCCTAAACAAGGGAGAAGAGAAGGCAGGCAATGGTGGCAGAGCGAATCAGGGCCCTACTGTTGTGACCCCGTCCCTGAGAAGGCCCTTCTAGCTTTTACCTGTATTCCTCCCAGCCACAGTCCCACCCTTCCCCTCAGGTCTGTGCACACCTCTTCCTAGGGCAAGCTGCCAACTCATTTTCTTCTACAGACACCTAGACAGCACCAAGCGGGTGCCGTGTGCCTGGGACTGGCTCTGAAAGGCTCCTCAACATAGGGGGATGAGACAGCGAAAAGAGGGGTCCCCAGGGGTGAGACTGAACCTGTGCTTGCTCTGGCAGGTGGCTCCCAGGGTCCGAGAGGAGCAGTGAGAGATGGAGGTGTGGAGACACATCTACAGGCAAATGTGTAATATTGAAATCTAAGGGGAGGCAAGGACTCCGGGCAGAGACTGTTTCAAAACCTGTCTGAGGAAACAGGGATGTTAGGGGGTGAAGGACAAACCAGAGGAAGACAGATCTCTCCAGGTGAGAGATCCCATGACTGAACCTGGGGGACTAGGGAAGAGAATTAGGCTGCAACATTGCCTGGCCTTGATAACCCTCACCAAGGTCCTCCTACCTGGAGAGGCTGGCCAGAGAGTGGAGAGGGAGAACCTTTCGGTGGGGTCAGAGTCCAGGCCTAGAGACCTTGTCCCTTGTACCTGATGGAAAGGCACACAAGTGACATCATTTTCAGGTACTCAACACAAGGTACACAGGCTGGAAAAATCCAAGCAGCTGTCCCCTTGATAGTCAACTGCTGGCTACGAGTCAACCCATTTTCTGGGATTTTGCTTTCCTGAAGCAGAATGAGTTGAAAGCTTCCCCTCCCATCCGCAGGGCAAGCCCCTGGCTCCCAGGCTGCATGCAGGCTTGTTGGAGGCTCTGATCAACCCCTATGAGCTTAAAGAGCTTGGTCTGCTGAGGGCCAGGCGTCAAGCTAGAAGCTGTGCCCTTGGAGAGCAGAGCAAGTGTGAACAGGGGTTTTGATAACAGTGACCAGGTGGGCTTGAGACAGAAGAAAGAAATGACCAGAGAAAGGTAGATGTACATATTCAAAAGTGAGCTGGGCAAATCCTAGAATCCCAGGAGGCACCTGGGGAGACAATACCAGTATGGTCTCTGATTCTACAGAATCAAGGCTCAGAAAAATCAAATGGCCTCTCCAGAGTCAACTGGGGAGAAGTAGGCACTGTACAAAAACACAGGAGTCCAATGTCAGTGACACATTCTGAGAGATACACCAAGATCCCCTGGTTAGTATATGGAGAGCCCAGAGCGCTCAAGAACAGAGGGATAAAGTAGTCCAGACCCAGAAAAAACAAGTACCCAATGTTTCCTCTCATATGCAGAGTCTAGAATGAATAGAGATATACATGTGAACGGAGAGAAAAGGGACCAGGGGAATCAGAAATGAAGAGGGTGGATAATGGATGAATTGAGAAATGAAGAGATGGATGATGGATGGGAGGGGCCCCTCGAGCAGAGTACATGATCTATACGAAAATTCCGCAATGAAACCCACTATTCTGTAGGATGAATATATGCTATGAAAAAAGAATTGAGGGTCAGCAAGATGGCGTAGCACAGCTAAGCCAAGCCTGGTGACTATGGTTCAGTCCTGGGGACCCACATGGTGAAACTGGAGAACCGACTCTGGCAATTTGTCCTCTGGCCTCCACACTCCTGCTGTGGTGCATGTACACACATACAAAGAATCTGAAAAGAAAAAATGATCCAGGTAGTCCAGCCTCTCTCTTTTTCTTGTCACCCAAGCACGCACATGTGAGCTCTATCGAAGGCAGGGAGTAAAGTGTCCTAGCACTAGCTGGACCACCAGTGTTTGCTTTTCACCTGGAAATGGAGGCCAGAGTCATCAATAACAGAAAACTAGGGCAGCCTCAGGGAGTGCGCTCCTCATCCTCCCTGAGGGGTTCCATACCTTCCAGATGGAGGACCCTACCCAGGAAGAACCTTTGTCCATAGCCAAGTCCCTTAGGGAGCCTCGGGGTCTCAAATGAGAAGCTTCTACCTGAAAACAAACACTGAAAAAGTAACCAGGTAGACTCTGTTCTTTGCCTTAAAAAGTGTTCACCACAAACAATAAATACTGTTTCCCCTTTCTGATGTCAGTTTAGAGAAACACACAAACAGCATGGAAGAAAGTTGTCCCTGCAGCCTTGGACAGATAGATCCCAGATCTCCTTGGGCTTTAGTTTCCCCTGGGTATTGAACCACAACCATCTTTAAGCCTTATGAACCTGTAACTTGGATGGTTATTTTAATATGGTGCCAAATCTGGCTCATTCCAGGCCCCAACTTCATGAATTCTGATCCCTTATGGTATATTTTTAGCTGCTGAGATAGCCCATGTACTCATTATGGGGATGTGATCAGCTGCATACTGATACCCCCAAAGATGCTTACTTACATGTCATCCCCAGAACTGCAAACATGTTCCCCAATGTGGTATACTAGTCACGGGATGTCACAACAGCCTATGACTAAAGCAACTTAGAAAAAAATGTGGGCTCACAGTTTGAGGGATGGAGTCGATCATGGAGGGGAAGGCAAAGAGGGAGACTGGTCCTCAGCTTTTGCTCCTTTTAGTCTCTTTTTATTCTTCCAAAGCCACAGCCTATGGTGGATGTAGTTCTGAAGTGGGGATTTCTCCCTCTCTAAGACCTCTAGAAACTCCCTCACAGACACACCCAACAATGTACTTCCTACATGGCTCTAAAAGAGGTGAACAATGAAGACTGAGTATCACGCAGACTTGGTAGATGTGATGAAAGAGTGTGTGTGTGTGTGTGTGTCTTTGTGACCAACTTCCAGAAATAAACTACTTAAAAGGAGGAGAGATTTTTCTTGGCTCTTGGTCTTGGAGGGATCAGTCAATATGACCCCATTTGCTACAGGCAGTGGCTGGGCACAACTTGGTGGTGGGCCTCAGGGATTAGAGAAAACTTCTCAGCTCAGGAAACAGAGAGGGACCCAGGAAAGAACCAGGAACAAGATCGGTCGCTCAGAGGCACCCCTACTGTCTTAGTTGGGGTTACTCTTACAGTGATGAAATATCATGACCAAAAACATGAGAAGAAGATTCATTTGGCTTACATTTTCCAAGTCACAGTCCATTAAGGCAGGAATTACACCTGGGGTGGGGTGGGGGGTGAGCCATGGGACCTGGATGGAGGAGCTGATGCAGACAGAGGTCATGGAGTACTGCTTGCTGGTTAGCTCCTATGGCTAGCTCAGCCTGCCTCTTTTTTCTTTCCAAAACAGTGTTTCTCTGTGTGTCCCTGGCTGTCCTGGAACTAGCTCTGTAGACTAGGCTGGCCTCGAACTCATAGAGATATGCTTGCCTCTGCCTCCTGAGAGTTGGAATTAAAGGTATGTACCATCACTGCCCTGCTCAGCTTGCTTTCTTATAGAACCCAGGGCTATCCAGGATTAGCCCTACTTATTATGGGCTGGGCTCTCTTTCATTGACGACTAATTAAGAAAATGCTCTATTGGCTCACCGACAACCCGATCTTAAGGAGGCATTTCCTCAGTTGGGGTCTGAGATAACACTAGAGTTTAAGTTGACATAACTAGCTGGCACACCCAGTGAACTCTCCTTCAGTTTCCATCACCTCAAAGTAATGCGTTCAAGTCAGGAATCCACTAAGGGACTATCCCACCAGCCAGGCCAGTCAGAGCCCTAGGATCCGGTCACTTCCTGAAAGCCAGCTGGCAGACAGCCAAGCCTTTACCCATAAGGCTTTTAGGAGGCACTTTGTATACAGCCATATAGGGAGGCAGGGAAGGTAGAGAGGTCAGAAGGGTCAGAGGTGGAAGTGTAATGGGTCAGAAGCTGTGAGAGGTGTCTAAGTACCAAACCCTACTAAGCAGCACAGGGCTAGCTCAGAAAGCACACCTAGCCAGCCCAGGCAACTCTTAACAGGACCTGTGAAATGGGTCTTTATGAGCCCCATTCTTCCTTGGTTATGTTCTAGCCTTGGCTTCAAACCTGCAGCCCACAACTCCTTCCCACCTTCCAGATCTTTCCCCTGCCTCTCAGCAGCAGCATCCCAAAGCTGCTTTCCCAGGCTAGCTTTGGTTTCTTTCTGGAGAAAGCCGTGGCAACAGTTGCCTATGCAGGGGCCTGAGAAGGGCTTTCATTGAAATCACACAATAACATGTGTTCCCTAGGGAAAAGAACTAGGAAAAAAAGAGAAGCAATTTACAGGGGAAATTAAAAATAAGGAACAATAATTACAATATCACCCCACACAAAACTAACCAATCTCTAATCCTATCTTGAGATACAAATCTAGGAATCCATTACCAGCATGATGGTAAATATCTGACATATCCAATGTGTTACTACGAAATACTGTCAGTTTATTTTCTGTCTTTAAAAGCTTTTGTTACATTTTCTTTATTCCTTTATTTGTGCGCATGCATATGTGTACGGGTGCATACATGCTATAGGATATGGGGGTCAGACAATGACCTGAATCAATCCTCTTCTTCCACTGTGTGGGCACTGGGATCAAACTCAGTCTTCGGTCTCTGTGGCAGGCACCTTTATCTGCTGAACCATTGCCAGCTCCCCCCACCCCCTTTTTCCTGTTTTTTGAGACAGGATTTCCCTGCAAAGGTCTGGCTGCCCTGGAACTCACTATGGAGTCCAGGCTGACCTCGAACTCACTGATTGTCTAAAGGGGTGCACTGCCACCACCCTGCCCTGTCTATTTCCTCTTAACATAATCTCATCATCACAGGACAGCTCCAACACAGCCTTTCTTGCTCAGGCTCTGCTTTCAGCATCAACATATGTATGTCCACAGCACCTTGCCTCCTGGCTATGTGGTATTTGCATATGTGAAAATATATGATATATATGGATGGATGGATGGATGGATATCACCTTGGAGCTCTAGGTGGCCTGAAACTCTGAGATCTGCCTGCTTCTGTTTCCCAAGTATTGTGCTAGTATTCAAGATTTGCACAACCACGTTTGGTCTGAACTTGCTATGTTTTATGGAGTTGAATGTTAATTATGTAACTTCCCACTTTGCAAATTCTTCTTTGCCCAGCTCTTCATCTGTCGAGAAGGCACATGCGTGTGTACACTTAGGAAGCTTCTGGTACACGGTCATGGCTTGCTCTGAAGTCCAGACCCATTTCTTTGATGTTCTGGCCCACCCAGTTGCTTCTACATTAGCTCAGGGACAACTCAACAAAATGATGAATCTGTTGATTGTAATTCCCTAGGCTACTTCTCTCCATTAAAATGTATGAACGAGAAGATTCTGGTTTTCACATTTTCTAATGCCAAGTATTTCCTCACCCCAATGTTCTGTCTGACATGTCAGGCTATTTATTTATTTGTTTGAGACAAGAACTCCTATTGTAGCCCAGCCTGGCCTTGAACTTATGGCAATCTTACTACTTCAACCTTCTAAGGCAGGGTGTCATATGTGTGCCACCATATCCAGCTTGCTGTTTCTGGCTCTTTTTGGTTATTTGAAAAGTGGATTAAATGCTGATTTCCTTGTAGACTGGAGTGAGATGCTCCTGGGTAAAGCAGAGATGGAATGGCTTCTCTGTGCCTCAGTTTACTCACTTGTAAATTAGAAGCATTGCCAGTACTTTGCAGGGCTTGTGTGTGGGTGCAGAGTGCCTCACTGGCATCTGACATGAGCTATCAGTATTTTATCTTTAAAAAAATACCTTGCCCATGCTAGGCAAGTGCTGCACCACTGAGCTACATCCCCATGAATCTCCGAGTTCTGTCTCTCCCTACCCAGTGCCGGGGAATGTGGAGAAGGGTCTCCTGGTTCACACGATACCCCTGCACTCTTAGCCCTGCCTGGGCTCTGTTTCTAGCTCCCTGGGCCCACATTTCCAGCTGCTCAAGGCTGATCGGCTCCCTAAGAAGAACTCTCGAAGCAGTCTGCCTTAAAAGGTCCTTGAGCTCCCAGAAGGACAAGCAAACAAGAGAACAGAACATTAGAACAAATTGCTTGTCTAAATCAGACAGATCATTTTCATTTCATCCTCCCCTCCACGGTCTACTTTGCCTCCTTGCTGTTACCTTTTCTCACATGAGCCGGGCATGAGGACGGTGTTATTCTTACGAATTCTTGAGACGGATTATGTAATAATCTAGAGACTAAAGAAGCAAAGGTGAGAGCCAGCAAAATGGACAAAAACCGCTCCACCAATTCCAGGAGATTGCGTCCAAGTGCCTCTTTACCTTCCACCCGCAGAGCTGACTGGCCTCTTTCATGGGTCACTAGAGGTCAAAGGACCACATGGGTTCCTGAACCCTGAATCAGATTTTTTTTCAACTTTGCCAGCACATTAGGTCCCCAGAACCTTTAAAAGCCCCCATCCATGCCCAGTTAGGTCAGAGCTGTAGTCCTCTCGGGTTCCAGAACCCTGAACTACACAAGGCCCAAGAGGCCAATGCCCCAACCTGGCTTAGGCACTAACTTTCTTTCACACACAATGGAGTAGTCCAGTTGGAAAATCATCTCTGCCCTGGCATCGGTCCAATGATGGACAGTGGCTACCTGAGTCACAAGGCCGAGGCCATAAGAAAGAGGCTGGGCCTGGACTGCACAGGGTGAATGAACCCTGACTGATTAATGATGGCTGCTAGTAGCACGCAACCTTGAAAAGGTGTTGGCTCATGTATCAACATATAGGTCACAATGTAACAGAGGTTTTAATGCTCTCCCGGAGAGCTCAGGAACAAACAGGAAGGAAACTCAGCATGTAAGGGGTGGGGGTTGTTAACAGAGGCTGGTTATGCCTTACTTAGGGTCTTGAGACCTTAAAGTTATGCGTTAGGTCTCCCTCAATAATGTCTGAATCTCACTACATCACAGCTCAAGAGATGATAATAGCCAGGGGCTATCCTGTAGGTAGCATGGCACCTGGCTAGGAGGACGTCTACTGGAAATATTCCCAAGAAAGTTTTCTGCCTTGTGGAGGCAGCATAGAAGGTGCCCAGCGAGTGGGGCTTTTTTTTTTTTTTTTTTTTTTTTTTACAGGAAGTGAAGATGCTGGAAACAGACCTTGGTGGTGGATGAGCTCAACCAACCTCAGCACTTCCTGTGCCAGAGGATGCAGTGACGGGGACAGGTTCATGGTTGGGCTGGGAGAAGGATATATTGGGTGAAGGCCAGGCTTGTGTCGGGTTGCTGTCACCCTCTCTGTCCTGCTCCAGGGTGATGAGCAATTCCCCTCATGCTCTGTAGGTTTCTGAGTCATCTTAATCATGGCTCTGAAAATGCTTAAGTTCCCCCAAACTACTCCTCTCAGGAGCATCTGTGGACAGCCACGCCTTGGCAGCTTATGCCTTCATCCCGTGTTCACATTTTCACATGAACTAGGGAGAGAGGACCTTCACTTCTTTTGCTAAATGATGCTTCATGTGAGATGAGGAGAAGGGCTGTTTCTAATACAGGGCCACTAGATAGTGTGATAACCACTGCTCAGAGTTCCTTGGGGTGGAAAGCTAGCTTTTCCTGAGCTGGAAGGCAATGCTTAGAGACCAACACAGCCTCAGAGGAGCTGGGATGCTGGTGACGGCGGGCCCTGTCTTCTTGAGAGGCAGACACAGGTCCTTCAGACCACTGTGCCTTTGAGACAAGGTCTTGTCTTGGACTCGAGACCCTCCTGCCTCAGCCTCTGACTGCTGGGGTTATAGGTGTGCACCTCCATGCCTGTGTTCACCTGTCACATTGTTACATCTCTTCCTCCTCTTCTTCTTCCTCCCCTCCTTCTTAAAACAGAGTCTCACATAGCCCAGACTTGCCTTGAACTCACTAAGCAGTCAAGGGTGGACCTGGGACTTCTGATCACCCACCTCTACTTCTCAGGTGCTGGGATTAGGGGTATGTGATACCCCGTGCCGTTTCTATCTTGTGATCTATGAGGGAAGCACTGCTGGGCTGTTCCAACTTCCATCTCAGCTACTCACTAGCTCTGTGACTGGGGCCAGGTGCTGGATGCTCTGTTCCTACTATTTAGTCCTTCTAAACTGCTTGCAGTTGAGAAAAGGGATTTTTGGTCCATGTCCAATGATATGTTGGGAGGCAAAATGGTGTCACACCTCTTTGGAGGATTCTGGTAAGAGGAAATAAAATCACATATGTAATTTTTCTTTGACCTAGCCATCACACTTCTAAGAATCTACCCCCAAGTCACAAAGGTACACATACAAAGCTGTTTGTTAGGGCATAATTTGCACTAGTAAAATCCGATAGCCACCCAATGTCCATCAATCAGGAACTGGTAAAAAAAAAAAAAAAAGTACAGTCTAGCAATAATGGAGTATTATGAAGCTGCCAAAATGAGTGAGGGATAATTCTCAGACTACTTGGGATAATGTCCAGGTCACCGTGGCATATGAAAAAGGCGAGTGAAGGAAGAGCAGGAGTACACACCCACATTCACACACATGCACAAGCACGTATGCATGCACGCATCCGCACACAGGCACACACACATTTTGGCAGATGGCTGTTTTGATTGGGAGGGCCTTTTCAAATGACCATCTAGAAGGGAAAGAACATAAAAACAGGACAAAAGACAAAAGCAGGGTCAAGATGTTTCTGAAATCTTCCAAACACGGCTTTAACACATGCGTTTTCTGGGCCGGTGAAATGGCTTAGTGGATGGAGCTACATGTGGCCAGTTTGATGAGCTAAGTTTCAATCCCAGGATCCACATGGTGGAACAAAGGAACTGACTCCTTCAGGTTGACCTCTGACCTCCTCATGTGTGCATGACAACACACACAAATAAATAAACAAACAAACATAAAAGTATGTTTTTAAAGGCTTGCCGCTTTAACCTCTGGTCAATGGATCTCACAGAGCAGAGCTACCACTAGCCCAAAGCCTGGCCTGGCTCTGAAGTAATGAACAGGCAGCCTTTTCTTGTTTCTGTGCTTGGCGGTTGGCATCTAGTTGGTCTGCCCTGACAGAGGCACAATCCTGCCATTGAGCTTCTAGCTCTGACCTTGTTCTCACTAGCCTGACTTTGGAAGATCTGGACTCTCTTCACAGAGGCCCAACCTCCAGCTTGACCTCAGGTCTTTTTTTACAGCATGTCCCAGAGGAGCAGGGAATCCAGGCCCTGTCTCAGCCTTCCCTAGCCCCAGGCCCACAGAGACACTAGAATTCCACCAATCAGAAGGTCCACACTATGACTGTCAGGAGTTCTAGGAGAGGTTATTGCTTTGGTCCCCCGGCTATGCTCCCCTCCTCCTCACCTCCTCCCCACACACTTATATTTGACTCACAAGGTCAGCCTTGTTTCCTTCCACCCAGTCCAGACACCATGGGCTGAACACTTATAGTATTATTGGATTGTAAAGATACAAGGACAGAGCCAAGATCCTACGTGCCTAATAATTCTGCAACATTGTGTCATATTAGCTCAAGGGCATCAACTTCTTTCTTAAAAAAAAATTATTTATTCATTATGTATACAGCATACAGAAGAGGGTACCAAATCCCATTATAGATGGTTGTGAGCCACCATGTGGTTGCTGGGAATTGAACTCAGGACCTCTAAAAGAACAGTCAGTGCTCTTAACCTCTGAGCCATCTCTCCAGCCCTGACCATCAACTTCTAAACTTCTTAAGAGAAATAAAGTATAAGAAAAAGAAACTTCTATCTATGAAAGCTATTATTTTATTATCTAAAGCAAAACAATAAACAAACAAAAACCCAGTATCTGGGTGTGATGATGCACTTGGGAGGCAGAATCAGGAGGATCTCTGTGGGTTCAAGGCCAGCCTGATCTATAGTCAGTTCCAGGCTATCCAGGGTAACATAGTGAGATATTGTCTCAAAAAACAAAACAGAAAATTCGAAACACAAATCATTAATCTCAGCAGTAAATCTTCACCCAATAGCAGTCTTGAAGCACTTCTGTAGGGCCACTGCAGGGGGCGCTGCATGCTGTTGGTCACTTGAACTATGCTGAATCAGTCCTACAGCTACTGCCCAGAGCTGATCCTTGTCAACTCTGCTCACGTCTCACTGGCCTAACTCAGTCATAAAACCAAATGGAGTACCGAGGTAGCATGTACAATCCTCCCTCAGAAGGCAGAAAATACTTAGACATAATAATACAATTTGCTCTAATGGTTATAAGAGAGTGAAATAGATGCCTGAGGTCTCAAAGACCATAGAAGGCAGTGTTAAAGTCGAAGTTAGACCCATTTGGGCTTAATGGCTCTGTCTCTTCTGAATGTCCCTCCTTACCAAAGGAGCCCACCAACGGGCTACTTAATGATTTCTAAAGAGGTGTGGCCTGGGAAGTCAGGCTTACATTCAGCTCAGTGTATCCCTGTCTATTTTTCTCTTCCTAACTTTTGTGTGAATGAGTGTGTGTATTTGTGCATGTGCGTGTGCACGTGTGTGTGTGTGTGTGTGTGTGTGTGTGTGTGTGTGTGTGTGTGTGTAGGGAGTGCACATGTGTGTGGAGGCCAGCGGTCAGCAGTCTCAGGTGTTGGTCCTCAGGCATCATCCTTCAACCTTGTATTTTGAGACAGGGTCTCTCACTGGCCTGGAGCTGAGTGCAGTCACCTGATGACCAGCAAGTCCCAAGGAATGCTCTTGTTCTGCCAGCCACACACCACATGCCTGGCTTTTTTTTTTTCACTGGGTTCTGGGAATCAAGCTCAGGTCCTCACACTTTACAGGTTGTGCCATTTCCCCCTCCTTTGTATACTCACCTTAGTAGTGGCAATCACAATGGTGCCAACCTATCCCCTACTATTCCTACTTTTAAAAAAGTAAATATTTATTTTATTTTAAATTATGTGCATGTGTATATATCTCTGTGGGTATGTGCATGTGAGTGCAGTTACCTGAGGAGGCCAGAAGAGGGCACTGGATTCCCTGAAGCTGCAGTTAGAGTCAGCTAGAAACTGAACTCATGACCTCTACCAGAGCAAAAAGTTCTTTTAACCAATGAGCTATCCCTCCAGCTACTCATATTTTTTTTTCAAAGCAGTGTGGGGACACATGAGTGTCACGGTGTACATGTAGAGGGCAGAGGGCAGATTTGAGGAGTTGGTTCTCTTTTTCACATTTATATGGGTTCCAGATACTGAACTTAGGCCATCAGACTTACACTGCAAATGTTTTATCAGATGAGCAAACTCTCTGGCCCTTCTTCCCCTCATTCGAGGTTAATATTTACTCCAGCGGAGCGTGGGAAGCAAGGCTGTCCCAACCTGAGGATAAATGACCAACATACGAGATGTGAACTGTGGCCTGTACACATGGGTACTTTTACAAGCAAAACAGGGACTGCAGTTTAAATGTCTAGTGGGGCCATTTTGGGATCATTTCAATGAATACGTTCATTTTAGCCAAAGTGGGGAGAGCAGGCATGGTCCATGCAGCATGCAGGAACGTCTGCCTTTGAGACCTTTTTCCTGTGAGCTGTTTCTGTTTCTTCATCTCCAGGACCATAAAACTGATTTTCCAAACAGCCATCATCACCTTCAATGATCTATAGATATTTTAATATTCTGATTTGTACAGTGTTTTAAATTCTAGAACACTTTTTTTTTTTTTGAGACTGTCTCACTCTGTAACCTCAGCTGACCTTGAATTTGTGATTTTCTTGCCTCAATCTTTGGAACACTGGGGTTATAAGTATGCACCACCACACTTGGCTTCAGAAAGTGTCTTTGTGTATGACAGGATCTAGGCTGACTTGGAACTTTCTATGTACTAAAGACTGGTCTTGAATCTGGGGCCTCTACCTTTCAGATGCTAAACTTACAGGTGTGCCCCATTATGCCCGCTTTTAGAAATCCTTTCATATTCTCAATCTATCTCCTAAAAAGTTTTTTTTTCAATTTTTTGTTAACTTTATTGTACAATTTTTCTATCAGCTTATTAAGAAATTTGCTCAATTAAGAAAAAAGTGGGTGGGGCTGGGAAGCGGCTTGGTGGGTAAAGAGATTTCTATGCAAGCATAACATCTTTGTAGAAAGTCAGATATGGGGCTGGAGAGATGACTTACTGTTAAGAGCACTCATTACTCTTGCAAAAGTCTTCAGCCTGGTTCCTGGCACCCACAGGTGGCTTACAATGTCTGTATCTCCAGATCCAGAGGATCTGATATTTTTTTAGCTGCACTAGTACCAGCATGCACATGGTGCACATACATTTATCCAGGGCAAAATTCATCCACAATAAGTAAATCTTGAAAAAAAAAAAAACAGATGTGATGGCATGCATCTTGGTCCTGTGGTGAGATGGGAGAGGAGAGGTGACCAGAAACTAGTGATGTAGAACTGCACCCCAGGAGCAATACAGATCCAGCTACAAAACAAAGTGGAAAAGGAGAATTGACCCCCAAAAGATATCCTCTGATCTCCACGTGAATGCCATGGCACACGTGTGCCCATACTAATACATATATGTATCTAATACATATATGCACACCCACACAATAAATAAATCTTTCAAAAATAAAAATGGTCCTTAAGCAGATTAAATCATAATGTGACTGTGAATGAGGCAGATTCAACAAAAATGATGTATCCCAGTACCATACACAGATACACACCCATACATATACACACATTATATATATGCACACATACTTAGACAGACAGGTAAAAATGCACTGAGAGGAGGAAAGGTATAAACAGGTTAAAAAAAAGTATTTGCAAACACACACAGATAAGGTTCACGTTCAGAATATATAAAATTCAGCTTGGTAAGAGCAGGGAGAGAAAGCACACAGACAAAAAGAAAACTGGGAAAAACATTTGCAAGTACTTTGCAGAATGATGCATACAAATCCTAGCAAGAAACTGTGAAGATCTTTGGCTTGTCTACTCACGAGGGACTGGCAAATAAAAGATGGCAGAATACAAGCTAACAGACTGCCTAAAACTAAAGAGTGCCGATTGCAAGTGTTAGCAAAATCCAGAGCAATAGCTGCTCCCACATGTTCCTGACAGGCTGAAAACTGATATGACCACACCAGAAAACTATTCAATGTGTTCTAAATAGACTTGACTTCGTTACCAGTGCATATTCAGTAGAAATACATGGACATGGTAAGCCAGTACTCACAGAAGTAAAGCCTACACAACCCCCAAGCTAAAAGCCCCAGAGGCCTCCAAGAATGAGAGGAATAAATATATTTGGAACATTTAGATGATGGATCAGCTGTCATCACAGGAAGCAAGTAGACGGCCCTCACAAACATCATGCAAACCAACATACAAAGAAATATATATTTTCTTTTTTATTTAAGATGGGGGTCTCCTACATTCCTGGATAATCTCTAAGAATAGATAGCCAATGCTTTACCAACCAGCAACATCCTAAGCTCTCAGAACAACATTTATATATATATTTTTGAAATGCAGCATGGATACACAAAGGGAAAAGATAAAAACCAATTCTCAGTAGGTTAGCATAAAGCAACCATGCCCCATTCATAAACATCAAGGAAAAACACTGGGAAGGTCTGACCTTATCTACCTCTGTCTGGTAGCCCTCTCTCCCTGTAGCTATAGTCTTGATGCCAATCACTTTCTTGTTTTTTATTTTATAAGTTCATGGGTGTCATGCCTGCATGCATGTCTGTGTACCACATGTGTGCAGTGCCCACAGAAGCCAGAAGAGGGCGCTGCATCTCCTGGGACTAGCGTTACAGACACTTTGAGTTGCCATGTTGGAGCTTGGAGTTGAATTCTTGCCCTCTGGAAGAGCAGCCAGTACTCTTAACCACTGGGCCACCTCATCAGCCTGTTTCCTTGTCTTTCTTTTGGATTTTGCCCACTCAGAATCTACTTCTAAGAGTCTTAAGCTTTACATGTGGAATTCTAAGCATGTACTCTGAGCGGAGCACAGTGGCAGACACCTGTCATTCCTACTCTTGGGAAGGGAAGACAGGAGGAACATCCTTGGCTACACAATGAATTCAAGACACAGGAGACCCAGTTAAAAATAAATACTGTGAAAAAAAAAAAAAGAAAAACAGAATTTTTTCCTTCAATACCAACAGGTTTTCTAATTAATTATTATTTTGTAAAAAATCTTGACAAAATTATCATTGCTTAGATGGCAGAAATGGATGAATACATCAAATAAAATGTCATTGTCAGTTTAAAAAAAAAAAATACTGTGACCAAATTCAAAAGTAAAAGAATTAGACAATATGTGGGCAGGGAGGCTTTGGTCTGATTACATCATTTCGAGTAACTTCTACGTGACTGTGCCATTCCCACATAGCTTTTCAATAAGGAAACATCTAAATACATCTTTGGGGATAGTGCTAGGAAAGACAAATGAACCCGGAATGAGTCGAGGCCTGTGAAATGTGCTAGAGAAAACACAAAAGAATTTTGAAAGTCTGCTCAGAGAAAGCGGGGAATAAAGCCAAGAGTCTGTCAGGATTTTAGGCTTTCGGCTTCTGATATAAATAGACGTCGGGAGAAAGCAGAGCAACTTGGCCTTTTCCTTGTCTTTGGAATAATATTCATCCTATGAGGATGGAACACAAAAGATAGAATTAAAGCCCAAGATGAAGAAAGAAACGACTCCTCACAATCAGAGAATAATCAACAGTGTGTGTTTAAAAGTTACATTTGTGTGTCGCGCATGCGCACACATGTAAATGCACTCGTGCTCCACAGGAGGCCTGTGTGGCGGTCAAGGACAGTTTGTAGGAGTTGATTTCCTTCTTCTACCTCGTGGGTCCAAGAAACTGAACTCAAGTTATCAGGATTGGTGGAAAGTGCCTTGACCCAATGGATCATCCCACTGGGCCCCAGATTAGCAGTTTTGTAAAGGGATTGGTACCCCAGGAAGAGTACCCCACACCAGGTACAAATAAGGTGGGCATTTCCTTGGCAGGCAGAGTTCACTTGGAGGCTCCCCTGAATCAGCAAGAAGCAGCCTCACCAGATGGGGTCCATTTCACACGTGTACAGGATCAGAGCATGGAACACACAGAGCACAGTTTGGGCTGGGGCACAAATGAGGACTTCTATAAACCTGACATAATTCTGTAATTTTCTATAAGAATGGGAACAATTGTTACAAATGGAAATTAAACCAAGGCTTGCTGATGTTTGGATAGGAAGTGACCTCTCCTCTCAAGGACATTGTCCATTGGTGAAGACGGGCCAGGTGAGGCTGCAGTTGGGGCAGCAGCTTCAGGAAGAAGGCTTGTTACTTCTGCCATCAACCCCCTGCGCTTTGCAGCTGGAGCTCTGCACTATACCTTGTCCTGGGACCCAGGCTGAGGGAGTCGTCTTTATCTCGGAGTAGGGCTAGACACTGTAGCAGAGGAAAAGGGTGTAACAAGTCATAGGTTGCCTCTGAAAGTGCCATCTCACAGTAACGAACCAAGTGTCACAGCTTAATTTCAGAGAAGGTGGACAAGTGCCTCTGTACCCTGCAGAGGAGGATAAGGAACCAGGTGGCCAGCACCACTGGACTCCCAGACACCGCCTGCCGGGCACTGAGCACATGGTGCAAGCTTACCTACAGAGGCTCCGGACAAGAAGAAGTTAAGCAGGGCTTCAAGCCTAGGACATCTGATTGGGGTCCCAAGGGCAAGTCAGAGTCCTCCATCAGCCCAGTCTATGGCTGGATGGAGCCAGGGAAGCACATGCTGGTTGAAGAAGGGATTCCCGATCCATCCTTTCCACATCAGCACCCTCCAGGGCCCCCTGGTCTCTCTTCACTTCTTTTTTCCTCCTTCCTTGTCCTTGTGAGCTTAAGGCACAAAAATCAAATGCAGCTGTCTCTACTTAGTATTGCCCCAGAAACACATATGTACAGAAAACACCTCAATCTCTCTGGACAGAGAGGGTTACGGAGTTGCCAGCCTGACCGTATAAACAGATCATTTCAGCTACTTAAATAGCATTGGATGTAAGCATTTCTGTAGCACGAATTCCAATTGTAATGAAAGAGACTCAGAGCCAGATATCGGGGAAAGGCTGAAATATCAGAGAGAGAAACACCACAGTCAAATCTCACACAGCTGTCTTCCAGCTTCCTCAGCCTCACTCCTGGGTGCTTCTCCTCTGCTGTTTTCCTAGCTGCCTTAAACACCCTTCTTGCCCAGCTGTATCTCATCCAGGTTAGGATTAAAAGTGGGAGCTACTCTATTTGGTAGTCAGCCTTGAACTCACGGAAACACAGAAAGTTCTGTCTCTGGAGTTAAGGGATTAAAGGTGTAGGTCACCACTCTGGCTTTCCCTGTACTGGGATTCCTGTACTGTGTGCCATTGAAACCCAGCTGTTCGGCCTTTACTCAAAGATCAAGAACTTCCTGAGCTATGTCTGCCTAGTTTTTGACTGTGTGTTGATCTCTTGATATTCCAGTTTTATTAAATATGTAACATATCACTACACGTTTCAGAGCGTTTGTGAACAGCAGTCTAGATGACACTCTGATCTTTCTGAGGAGGGTCTGAGGATGACAAGGTAATAGCATGCCTTGGGGGATTTGGGTGGCATTAACTTCTAGCCTCTGAGAGGTGGGGGGTTTGCAGGGTGCAAGCACTCTGATTTAGAGAGCAAATTGGTCAGGTCTGGTGGACCAGGCCTCTAATCCCAGTTCCTCTGAGGCTGAGACAGGCATATGTCAAGTTCAAGGCCTGCCTGGGCTGCAGAGTGAATTCAAGGCCACGCCTTGGCAACTTAGTGAAAACCTTTCAAAATCCAAAGAGAAAAAAGGGTCAGGGCTGTAACTCAGTGGTCTAGTGCCCACCTAGCATGTGCAAGGCTGGAATTCAGTCTCTGATATGATGAAGAAAGAGGAGGAGGAAGAAAGAGGAGATCAGAAAGCAGGGAAACTGGTGTCCACAGACTAGGTGGCATTAAGGACTTGGACTAAAACATATTTACAGGCCAAGGTAGCAACAGGCATGTCCTCCAGAGCTACAGCGTGTGGAAATGATTGTGAGGAAACCCACCTCCCATATCCTGTTACGTGCATGAACCTGCCAAGAGGCCCCCAATGAAGCCCCTTACCATAAGCAGGATCTGGCAGCCCAGAATAGGACGTGGCCTCCAACACCGTGAGGCTTTGAATTCACTACACACTTTCTGTGCATTGCTTTGTCCCTCAACTCCCCAAACCCCGACTCCCCAAATCCAATCTCTATGACACACTGGAAGATCTTAAGGCAGATCGTTGTTCTGGCCTTTTGGCCTTTGTCATTCCTCCCCCCCCCCCCCCCCCCGTGGGATACTATGTCACAGATTTATGTTGAGATACAAATTAGAGTCAATAGATAAGTCTTAGAGCCCAGACTGTGAAGACAGTGAATGCTGAGCCTCCAGACTCTGAATTTCAGTGACCAGTCTGGAACCCATCCAGAGTAGTTTTTGTGGGTGACTGGGAAAATGTGAGACTGGCTACAGAAAACTCAGGAAGCAGGCTGAGCACTTGTAGATGTTGTGATTAGGCTCAAAGCAGATGTTTAGGTATGCAATTCAAGATACAATCAAGTGAGGCCTCAGGTCAATAATACAAGAGGGTTCATTCAGCCTTATTGACACTGGGGTGGGATGAAGTCCTCCCTCACAGAGGAGGGACTCTATGGGAGACATGAACAGACCTAGCGAGGTCTAGAACATGTGGGTGCTAAACCAGGCAGAGCGAGTCCATTTCTCTCCCATCTAGTGAGCTCCTGGGAGCATGAGGTATCAGATGGTGGAGAGCTGTTGTTGATTTGCCCTGAGCTAAGTGTAAGCCCACACCATCTCAGGGCAAGCCAGACACTTCAGCAAAGAAAACAGCCTGGCCAGAGTGTGCGGACCAGGATGCCCTACCCAGCCATGTGCCTAACAGTTCTGCCTCTGTGGATGTCTCGGTGTCTCTGGTTCACCACTTGGCTTCCTGTGTGGGACATATTCTCTACCCTTCCCTCATTATCATCCACCATTTCTTAGAATTACACTGTTTATTCATTTGATTTACTTTTTAGAAATTATCTGGTTCCTAAAGGGATTGAGAAAATGCTGATCCAAAATATGCCCTCTGGCATAGGGATTTTTTTTTTTTTTTTTTTTTTTTTTTTTTTTTTTTAACTAAAAGAAACAGAACAGATTCAGAAAGTTCTTCCCTTCCCCTCCATCACCTCAAACACAGCCTCCTTTTGCCTTTTGGTTAATAAAGTTACCCAAATCTCATCAAAGGACACTTATTCGCCTAACAGGACAATATTATTCACCTCCCCCCAATACCTGTCTCCACCACCTTTGAGCATCCCCCAACCCTGTCCCTTTCATGAACTCAGATGACACCACAGCAAGTCATCTGGCCAGTCCCTTGAGTCTGCACTGCTACAGGTCTCCCACTGAGTACGCATGTACATCTATCTGTCTTACATTGCTGTAATTCATGATCGGCCAATGTTTTCTTCCATATCTCCAGGAGGAAGAAGTTGATCTTTTTCCTTACAATAGAACCAGCTGGCACTTTAAAAAAGACTTAATTTTCCTAGTTTAAGCTTAATATCAAAGGAATGAGGCTGGTGAGATGGCTTAGTGGGTAAATGTACTTGCTGTGCAAGCCTGGCACATGAGTTCCTTCCCTGGGAAGGTGGAGAAAGTTGTCCTTTGACCCCAACACATGTACAGCAGCAGCTGTCTCTCTGTACTCACGTGTATTATCATGCACCCAATAACAGTAGCAAATATTTTAATTCACTTATTTTATGTGCATTGGTGTTTTGTCATGGGTGTTGGGTCCCCTGGAACTAGACAGTTGAGAGCCACCATGTGGATGCTGGGAATTGAACTCAGGTCCTCCAGAAGAACAGACAATGTTTTAACCGCTGAGCCATCTCCCCAGCCCCATTATTCATGTCTTAAAGTGGGGTTGTTGCACATTGGCCCTGGAGCAAAATCTGCCTTGTTACTGTACCTTATGCCTTTTAATGTTGTGCATATTGCTGACCCCAGTGTCCGGGCAAGAAGAAGGTGTGGTAATCAGTGCTAATCTTGCTTTCTGCTCCACCACCTGCCCTTTCCCTGCTCAGCAGCCCAGCGCCTGCCTGCCCATCTCATGCTAGTGCAGAGATGGTGTCAGTGCCTCCAGTCCAGCCAAGCCTAGGAACAGAGGCTCTGAATTACAGGCTGAAGTGCCTTCAATTACAGGCCCTGAGAGGCTCTAACCGGCAGGGTGGAGAGCCAGAAACAAGCCACCTCAAGCAGCAGGAGCGGCTGTTTACTTAGTACCTCCTTCTTACTCAGCCCTGGGGGACTGATGTGGGCCACATAGCAGCAGTATTGGGACATGACCCTGAGCCACTCCACAGGACAAGCCTTGTGAGCCAGAACACAGTCCCACAAACCTTTGCCCTTTGCCAGCCTACCTGGCTGCCAGGCTGTGAGCACTCAGCACACTGAGCTCCTGGTCTAAGTTAAACCTTACAGCATGGCTGACCCTCTCCCCTGCCCTCCTTCCCGTATCCTCTGGCTTCCACTTGGCTGGGTCTCACTCATATTTCTTACCTTCCTGACTGCCCAACTCTCTGACAAACTCCATGTATGCTTCCTGTCCCCCCATCTCCTTTAGAGAAGGATTTATAGAAAGGAGCACAGTTGTGGAATAGTCCTTTACACTGTGTGAAGATGCTTCACTGTGATTGGTTTAAGAAAAATCTAAACAGTCAATAGCTAGGCTGGATGTATAGGCGGGATGTATAGGCAGGACTTATGGACAGAGAGAGTTCTGGGAAGAAGGCAGAGCTGCCAGCCAGATGCAGAAGGAGCAGGATGGGCAATACAGAGTGAAAGTGACGAGCCATGTACATGTAAGCAGCTGAACAGAAATGTGTTCATTTAAGTTATAAGAGCTAAGGCCAAGCTTTCATAATTAATAATATTCTCCATGTCATTTTTTTGTGAGCTGGTAGCCCAAAAATGAAAAGCCATCTACAAAGAACCTAGATTATATCAAGAATCTTTCCCTCCAAAGTCATATAACAAATGAATTTGTAAACAGGTAAAGGGGCCCAGAGAGATGGCTCAGTGGTTAAGAGTGCATACTTGTCTTGCAGAGGACCTGAGTTCGAGTTCCAGAACCCAAATCAGGAGGCTCACAACTGCCTAGAACCCCAGTTCCAGGGAGCCAATGCCTCTGACTTCGGTGGACAGCTACACTCATGTGTACTCACACCAAGACATAATTAAAAGCAGTATTACCTTTAAAACTAAAGATAAATACTAAAAATTGGTAAAGAATTTAAAATGCAAAGCATAAAAGAAAAACCCCCAAAATGGCAATGACAGGGTCTTAACTTGGAAAAGGCAATTTTGAAAATGGAATATTTTTTTCTCTCTGAGACAGGGCCTCTCTGCCTAACAGCCCTGGCTGTCTTGGAACTTACTTTGTAAACCAGGCTGGACTCGAACTCACAGAGATTCACCTGCCTCTGCCTCCAGAGAGCTGGGAAGAGAGGCGTATGCCACCACTTCAGCCAGGAAATAGAAATTTTATACAATACTGCTATACTATCTCATACCCATCAAGTTAATACAACTTTCTCAACACAACACCACCAAGTGAGAGGGTTCCTGGTACATTTAGACAAGAGATTGTATTCAAATTTCAGTTGGTAGAAGAAACCTGAATTTCTAGTTATTTAGTAAAATTTAAACCTGCACAGGCTAGGGAAATGGCTCAGTACACAGCCAGGTAAAGTACTTCCTAAGCAATCAGGAAATAAAATAAAAGCCAAGCATGGTGACATATGTCTGTAATCACAGTGCTGGGAGGCAGAGAGAGGATTCAGGGACTTTCTGGCCAGCCAGCCCAGCCAGTCTACTAAGGTGCTAGTTCAGTGAGAGACCCTGCTTTAAACAATGAGGTGGAGGGGCTGGAGAGATGGCTCAGAAGTTAGGAGCACTTTCGGCTGTAGATGAGGACCTGTTGGTTCCTATCATCCATGGTAAGGTGGTCCCAACCTATAACCCCAGCTCTAGGGGATCTGATTCTATCTTCCAGCCTCTACAAGCATCCCCCACCCCTCCATCTCCAGAGAGAGATGCACAAATAAAAAAGATTTTAAAAAAAGATATGACAGAGAGGGATAGAAACACCTGGCAATGAGTCTAAGTCAACTGCACAAGCGTGCGCGCACACACACACATGCACGTACACATATCCCCTCCCTGACACACATAATAAAATGGCCACAGTACTGTAGTGGCTAAAAGCAAATGAAAGTTTTCTTCACTTTTCCCATTAATGAGTAGAATCTATTTCAGTTTCCTCTGAATCTTTCCTTTTGACTCATAGAATTGATGGGAACAGAACTGTGTAACCTTTCAAGACCAAGAATCCGACAATATCCACCTCTGTGTCTGGGATGCACCTTCTTGATGCCATGCCTGGATCACGGGGAAGAAGCCACGAACCTCTCAGCTGTTCTATTGTCCAGCTAACACCTCAGTGGGCAGAACCTCCCACAAGAACATGGAAACATTGTAGACTTAAGTTGTTGCAAGCTGCAGGTTATGAGGCAACATGTGGCCAACCCCCAAGAGTTCTACTCATAGGTTATACTCAAGACAAGTTCTCTCACAGAGAACCTGCAAGGCAGATACTTACTGAAGTATTCCCTGTGATGATGAAAAAACAAAACAAACAAAAACACCCCACAAATTTCCAATGACAGAAATGTGGATAAATAAACTGTGCAAGAGTCATACCATGAAATCCCATGTAGCTCATAATGTTAATGAGTCAGAAGCTGGAATGTGATTCAGTAGTTGAGAGTGGGTAAACCCCCAGAAACTATTTAATAAGTTAAATAATGAATAGTCATAGCTATATATGTCACCCAGAATAAATCTCAATAGTACATGAAAATATAAACAAAATAGTACCTAAAAATTAAAGGAGAATGATTCACAGCTCAGTATTGTCTTTGCAAAGATTAAAGGCATGCACAACTCCACACACGAATGTGCTTCAAGAACAGAGCATGTGCAGAACGAGGACAAATAGATTCAGGACTCCAGTGTCTGTGGAGAAGGAGGGAGGATGGCAGGGAGGAACCGACTCCATGGAGAGCTCCCAGGGAACTCCAGGTATAAGACTGGTCCTGTTTCTTTCTAGTAAGATGTGGGACAGGCATAGTAACATGGAAGAGCAGGGATGTGAGCAAGGGTGATGGAATGATAAAATACAAAATACAGCAAAAAGAAAGGGGTGTGGAAAGGAGAGAACAAATTCTGTTCTCCCGTCATTTCAGGAGGTCAAAGCTTTGCCCAAGACCTTGGGGCTGATAATGCCAAGTCCCAGTGGCCTTAGGGGCGAGGGAAGTGCTGGATCCAATTCAGGCAGTCCCACTGTCTGACTCCCTGGTACAAGGTCTACGAGGTTGATCAGGTTCAAGGTCTTAAGCCTGTTGCTTGCTATGGCCTAGATGTTTATGTTCTCTTTCTGTTTGTGTGTGTGTGTGTGTGTGTGTGTGTGTGTGTGTGTGTGTGTCTGTCTGTCTGTCTGTCTCTCTCTCTCTCTCTCTCTCTCTGGGATGTGGTTAGAACCTCAAAGTGGAGCCTATATAAAACTGACCCCTTGTGCCTTCTACTGTGTGGGGACATAGTAAGTCATTCCTATGAGCCAGGAAATTGGCCTTCACCAGACCTTGAGTCTGCAGGCACCTTGATATTGAACCTCCCCACCTTCAAACTATGCTCATATTTCTTTTGTCTATAGCCTGGACTGTTCTGTGATAGCAGCCTTATCTGACTAAGAAAGTTTATATGAGAAACATAAGAAAGCTTATGTTTAGACTCTGGGGTAGTCACAATGCTTGAGGAACTGGTATCCAAAAGACAAAAGGGACCAGTGAAGCAAGTAAGTTCCCCAGAGCAGTAGCTGAGAGACCTACCCTTGATACACTCTCTGCCATCAGGCTCTCTGAACTCTCAGGGCTGGGAGTCATGTAGGCCTCCAGGGCAGGACTGCTCATGTCTCTCCACTCCCTTCCTCTTTTTGCCTGAGAAATTTTTACTTGTTCCTAGGTATGTAGGGTATGCAAAGTAACCATACAAATCAAACATTTGCTGGTGACAAGTTATTATTTTAAAACAATTCTTTGGTATACATATAGCTTAACTATTTATTTATTTTAAAGATTTATTTATTTATTATGTATACAGTACACAGAAGAGGGCACCAGATGTCATCATAGATAGTTCTGAGCCACCATGTGGTTGCTGGGAATTGAACTCAGGACCTCTGGAAGAACAGTCAGTACTCTTAACCTCTGAGCCATCTCTCCAGCCCCAAAACTTAATTATTTATTAAAGATGAAATTAAATGTGTATGCTAATGAGATAACTGTCTTTTTTTTTTACATGAAGAATTAAATGTTGGCCAAACATTCAATGCCCCAAGACACAGAACATCTCTACTGTTTATAGAGTTGGCCAATATTTTGATTTTATAATTGTCAATGTGAAGAACGACCCTTCAGGTGGCTGAAGTGTGTTTAGTGGCATTTCAGAAACCGCTGGGAAGGTCCTAGGCTCAGGCTAGGATTCTTTAGCTATTGTTTCTGAAGCTCAAGCAACTCACACAGCAAGTCTTAACACAATCTAACCCAAAGACACACTAGTTTGATAGATGCCAAGAAATGAAGATAGAAAAACAGGAAAAGATTTTGTTTTCCATAATTAAACCATTGTCTTCCTATAGGAGAAGAAAACTTTGTGTATATAGTAAAAACACTGTGGTTCATAACATTTCTAACTACAACCGAGGTGGCTCAGGAAGCATTTAATGGCATTAAGGCAGGGGGCAGTTGATGGCTCTTCAGTGTGCAGAATGTGTGTGTTCTGAGTTCAGAACTAAGGTCATGGCGAAGCCCTGCCAGAAACATCTGATTTATTACGTGTTTGATTTTGGTTGAATTTTTTGTTCATGTACATCCAGAAACCATTTACTGTTGCCAAGTTTTGTTTTGTTTTTTTTTTTCTTCCTATGCCTAATTTAAGAATCCAGGTTCCCAGACCTGTGAGATGGCTCAGTGGGTAAAGGTGCCTTGCTGCCTGATCATGCAGGCCTGATGACCTCTGTTCAATCCCCAGAGCCTTACATAAGCAGAAAAAAAGAACTAACTCCATAAAGTTATCCTCTGATCTTTACTGTCCCACACATACACAAACACACACATAAGAGGTTTAAAAAATTAAAGAAGCTGAAATTTAGGAAGGGGTCAGCTTCTAATGAACTCTGGTCATTGGTGCTGTCTGATTTTTAGGCAGGATCTCTTTACATGTCTCAGGCTCACTCAGACCTTTCTGTCTAGGCCTCTGCAGTGCTGATTTCTAGGTGTGTACCACCAGGCCTGCTTGGGGATGATTCCAACCTTCTCTCTGTGACGGAGGGGCTGATCATGCAGAGGTGTTACCAGTGGCTAGATTGTGCAGGGAGTTTCCCAGTTCTTGGTTTAAGAATGACAGAAAATACAAAGCCACAGAATAGTTGATATGCTGTCAAGAATGACAGAGGCCACAGGACTGAGAGAGTGAACAAAGGACCCCTGGGCTTTCCTATGGATTCTATAGGAGGGAGACCCTGATTACTAAGGATGTATCCTGAGTAGTTCTCTATTTTGATGGACAGATTTTAGTTACACAATTTATTTCCCCTATTCATGTTCCTTTTTAATGATGCATTTGATTTTAGTCATCTCTTATTCACTCATGCAAATGCCTGCGATAGCAGATAAAGGAACCTTCCTGAAAGCATTCACATTGTGCAATCTAGGCTGGATATGCTCCTCCTACCCTTATACAGAACATAACTGAAGTACTAATTCAATATAACTTATGTTGATGGTTGTTTAAGAAAAGGGGGGAACTTACTCCATTGTTCAGAAAGGAGTAGCTTGCAGCTTGATGCAGGTGGGGGATCTTATCTTGCTAACTGGGTTCCTGGGTAAATTGTTCAGAGAGGCTAACTGTACATATATGCAGTACAGGTAAGGATCTCAGACTGCCAAGTATATTGTTAGAGGAGGGATGTTTGTATAGCCCATGCCAAGTGGAGTCCCAGTTTTCTAAACTATCCCCTATGCTGTCTGCCTCAGAAAATGAATCCTAGAGACTTATACCACCCAGAGAGCCTGCATCAAGACTGTACAGAGGCTGATTTAAGAAACAGAAAACACCCAAAGACTCCTGTTTCCCCCTTTCTCCTCCTTCTGGTTCTGCAGCAACCACATCCAGGCTGTGCCATCCGGACCATTTCACCCTGGTGTTTGTTTGGAAGCTTGTGCTATGTTCACCCAGGAGCCTGGTGGGTACTATCTCTCCTTACCACCCAGGCCAGGAAGCAGCAGCTATGAAAGCCAAGGGGAAACACAGGCTCTGGCATGTTGATTGTTTTGTAGCTGAAAGAAATTGAGAATGGACCCCGGAGAGTTCTTTCTACATCTAACACCCGATCACCTAAAAGAAAGCCTCATTTTACCCCTGGCAGAGGAAATTTATGTTTTGAATTAGATTCCAGAGCCCCGATTTCCCAGGGCCTCAGAGTCAGCACTGTAGAGTAGGGGGGTGGGGGGCATAGGGGGCCTCTTCACCAGGCAATTGAGTACCCTCACTGATCTCCTTGCAGCACCTTCTGGGAGGGACACACTGGTATTTCAAGCAGCCTGTCTTGTTGTGAAGGGTTACCCTACATGTTATGGGATACTTAACAACCCCAGCTCCAGGTCCCTCAATGGCTCAATGTCAACCATGCCCTTCTTTGGTTCCTGTGACAACAAGAAGGATCTCTAAGCACATTGCCCAAGAAAGCCATTTCCCAGTAGTGACAGCTGAACTTCCTGAAAGCAACGGCTATACCCTTGAGTTTGCAAAGGCTTTTCATGAGTTTAATTCTTCCTTGGACTTAAACCTTTTTTAAAAAGTGTGTGAGTGTGTGTGTGTGTGTGTGTGTGTGTGGCCCATGGAGACCAGAGGCTTAAGATCTCATGCAACTGGAGTTACAGGTGGTGGTTTTAAGCTGCCAAACATGGCTGCCAGTATCAAACCTGGATCCTCATGTACATGCTCGTAACTGCTGAACCATCTCTCTAGTTCCTGAACTTGTAGTTAGTAAGGACAGCACTTACCTTCCCCCACCATGGACAGTCATGTGACGATGTCTTCACCCAGGCTGTAGGCAGAATGCCATCACCTTATCAGTTCCAGAGAGCCACTCAGTTGGCTGTGGTGGGGTGAGGTGTGATGAAGGGGGAGGTGGAGGGGTGTGACAATACCTAGGGTGCCACTACAAAGCTTCAGGGCAGAGTGACATGACACTTTCAGTCAGATCAGCCTGACTCCAGGCCAAGTCTGCTCTCCTTTGCACCCAGCCAGCTGGCATGATTCTGGGCCAGCTCTGCCCAGAGAAGATTGTGGGCATGTCTACTTCATGGCCTTCCCAGGGGCCATGGCAGGTTCTGGGAATGCTGCTAATACAGGTACTGGACCCTTGGGCAAAGATGTTAACCCCTTTTCTCCTCTGCACCTAGAAACAACACCCGTGCTGAGGGAGGTGTTATCTGGAGAGCACACAGCAGGAAGCTAGGGCCTCCTTCCTCCTCCCCTCCTGCCAGGAGCAGCAGCTGAACAGTAGAGTCCAGGCCCAGCTCAGGTAGAGATCAAATAAATACATAGATTTTGACAAATCACTTTAATTCTTTGCGCAATCGATCATCAAATAAACATCATAAACTATCGCTGCTCTTCCTGCTTTCAAGAAGCTGTTGGGACAACCCAATGACCTAAGGACTGTGGCAGCCTTTCTGAAGGCTTGAAAGCCATTACAGCCTCCTGCCTGTCTGTCTCATCCTTGGCCAGAATTCTAGCATGAGGTAGTTCAGGAGTAAGCAGGCTCCCCAGGCCCTCCAGGCCCTTCCTGACTGGCTGGTCTCTCCATGAGGACAGCTCACTGGTTTCCAGCAACATCTAAGCATGATGGAATTGTACATTTTTCATCCAGTTATCCAATTTCTTTCATTCTCTTTGTTATGTAAACCCCATCAGGTTGCCACGCTTGGCATTTCTCACTGCTGTGTGTGTTCACTTCCTAAGAATGGAAGGATTCCCTGTACTCTTTCCCCTTATCCAGCAGGCTTTCTTTCTGAGCAGAAGTGATTTCCAGGGCCCAGGGGAGCAGCCAAGGACTGCAGAGTCAATTAGGAACAAAATATTCACCGTAGAAGAGGATCCTCCAGTTGTACAACCAGGAAGAGATTTTTTTCCTTCACCTCACTTCACTGGAACACATTAGCCAGGTGGACTGGCTGACACATCTCTAAGAACAGTCAGATGGACCCCCGGATCAGGAGCCTGGGTAGCTGCACATCCTTGGGCTCGCTGGAGTTGGTTTTCTCGCCGTCAGGCAGTAGGTATACTCTTCAATAAAAGTCATTCCCTCCAAATAAGACCAGAACCCACAGCTGCCAATGCCTTTTCACCCTTTAACAGGGCTCACTGCCAGCACCAAGCCAGCTTTGATTGATATGGCTTAATCCGGCTTGCGTTGTTCTCATAAAGCTCACTAATACCCGGGACACTAAAGCCCAGATCCTGCCCATGGCTTCTTCCTCCAGGAAGTCACCCTCCCCACATCTCGGCAGCACGGGGACACTTTGCCCTTGAGAGATCAGGATTCTTTACCCTGTCCTCTGCAGATTGTTCCTTCTTTCCTATCTGGACCCACCTTCATCTATGCCACCTCTGTATAACTGTGGATTCCTCCAGGGCACAGACAGTCCCACAGGGTCAGTACCAAGCTGCCCCCAGCGTGAATGAGCAAACGAATCAGGTGTCATCCCCCTGCACCTTCACCTGACCACCAACTCCCCGCTGAGCTAGGCTGGAAGCTTCTTTGAGGGACAAAACTTCAAAGTCACCTCCACAACTATTGGTTCACACCCATTGGCCACATGAGGCTGAATGCGTGATAAGTGTTGGATCACATACAGCGGTAATGAACTTAGAATATACTCAGTCTTGTAAGGAAAGCATCACTTTGTATAGTTGAAGCATCACCTTTGTGTGTGTGGTACTGCAGATGCAATGCAGGCTTTCTACACACTAGGTGAGCATTCTTCTATCACACTACGAGCCTGCCCCCAGGTCAGGCCCACTAAGACTTAACAATTAAAGGTGGTTCATCCTATTGAACTTGGTGCTGGGCACGTGACCACTAGCTGGATGTTCTCAGGGTCCTTGTACCCATTTGCACATTTCTTATCCTAAGCAGGGGAACCTCATTCTTAACCAAGTCCTTGGGACTCTGGGCTTGTGATCTTTGCCTTAGATCTGCTCACTATGCCAAAGCAACCATCTCTGGGGTCTTTATGCCCATGGAGGTAGCAATGTGACCATGGTGAGTCCTTCCTGCCGTGTGACTCAGATGCTAAAGGAACTTAGTGCTCCTGCCTCTCCTCCATGCCTTGCTCTCAAGCACTTGCTCTGGGGTCCAGTAAAGATTGAACTGGACAATGGTTCATGGCGCCGTGTTGTTCTAGCCCAGTGCTTCTCAGCCTTCCTAATGCTGTGACCCTTTAATACAGTTCTTCACGTCATGGTGACCCCAACCATAAAATCATGTTTGTCGCTACTTCATAACTGTAATTTTGCTATCTTTTCCGGTGGTCTTAGGTGACCCCTGTGAACAGGTTGTTCGACCCCAGGGGTTGTGATTTACAGGTTGAGAACCACTTCTCTGGCAGTTACTGTCTCCCAAAAGCTTTCACAGCAAAAACTTCATGGCAACAAGAGTTACAGATACGGGAATACATTTAGAAAAAATATCTTATATAATAAAATTGTATTTAAGGTCACAGTCTTAACTAGGTATAGTCAATCCTCATTATTCATAGGTTCTGGGATTTCAAATCTGTCTACTTAATAATATTTACCTATAATACCAAACGGATCCTTTTGCCTGCTGGGTCAGTGAGGCTGTGATACCCATAGACTCTTACACCAGCTCTGAGGGAACTCGCTGCTGACTCCATAGCCAACCTGGCCCCCAGCTACCCTGTCATTCCAGGAGCAAGCCAGCATCCTTTTAATGGAGTCATATTGTGTCTAATTTATCCAGAACCATATGTGTATATATCTGTATTTATACATTATGTAGATATATATACATATATATGTAGTACATATGCATCTGGTAGTTATGTGTGCATGTGTATATATGTATATGTGTCTGTGTGTGTGTTCATGTGTGTGCATGTGTTGGTATGTGTGCATATGTGTATATGTGTATATATTTATGTGTGCATGTGTTTGTGTGTGTGCATGTGTTATACATATTGTCAATCTGACAGAATCTAGAATCATTCAGGAGATGGACCTCTGTTTGTGGGTACATTTCCAGATTATGTTGGTTGATGTGATAAGACCCACATACACACATGTGGGTGACATCATCCCATGAGCCTGGACTAAATAAGAAGGAGAGAATTTCCTGTTAGGATTTCTTTTGCTATGATAAAACATCATTGCCAAAATCAACTTGGAAGGAAAAGGTTTATTCCAATATACAGTTCCACAGTGTGGCCCATCACTGAGCGGAGTTTGGACAGGGATTCAAGCAGGCTAGGAACCTAGAGGCAGGAGCTGATGCAAATGCCGTGGAGGAAGACTACTTAATAGTTTCCCACTTATGGCTTTGTCATTCTGAGTTCTTACAGCATCCAGGGCCACTAGACTGGGGATGGCACCACCCACAATGAGCTGCTCTCATATCCATCATTAATCAAGAAAATGCCCTACAAGCCTGCCTACAGCCTGATCTTACAGAGGCGTTTGTTCAGTTGAAACCCAGCTTCTCAGATGACTCTAGCTTCTGTAAGTTGACATAAAATGGGGGTAAAGCAACTGCCTCACAAACACAAGGACCTGATGAGTCTCCAGAACCCATAGAGCTAGACCCACTAGCGTGGTCCCAGCACTCTTACAGCAACGCAGAAGGGTCAGCTAGTCTGCTGTACACAGACAAATGACAAGTAGGAAGTGAGGACTGACTGCCCCCTCCTCTGATGTGCATGCAAGCACGTGTGCACAAAGATCTTTAAAGAGAAGAAAGTGAGCTGAGCATCAGCCTTCGGACTCCAGACACAAATGAAGTTGATCCAACTCCTTTCGCCATGATTCCTCCGCCAGGATGAACTGTAGCCGAAAGGAAGTCTTCTGTAAGATGCTGCCATCAGGAATTATATCTCAGAAACAAGAAAAGCAACTAATGTAGAGTGCATGAGTGAACGGTGAATGGGCTGGACTTGAAGTCTGGCTGAACATTCTCCATGGGAACAAAAGAGGAAGCAATTTCCAGGTAGGTAGATAGCTCATGTGTTAGCATGGAAGAATGACCAATAGAAGCATGCTGAGGACATTCTGGGCCACTCAGAGGGGCTGGGGCTTATGGGAAGAAGAAGGTGAGGATGGGGCTTCAAGAGTAGGCTGCAGCTGCTGGATAAGGAAAGAACCAGGACTCCCCTTCCTTCACACCCGTCCAGGAGACCCCTAACCAACACATACTCCACCATACCTAGTACAACCTGCTTTCCACAGTTCCTGACTGTCTCGGTCTGCTCAGGCTTGCCAGGGCAAAAGACCCCAGACCAGGATTCTTCAATACAGGATATTTTCACATACCCTAAAGAGGAGGGTCAGTGACTGACAGATGGCCCTCTTCCTCCTGGGCACTCACATGCTATGAAAAAAATAACCCTTTCTCTTTTAGTCCTGTGAAATCAGCTCTTCCCCGGGCCCTCAGGAAACTTAACCACTTCCCTGAAGACCTCTCTTGAGCCATACTCAATACATGAACTGAGGCAGAGGGATGTCACACAATTCAGCTCCTAACACAGACCTCTGAGGTGATTCTCTGAGTGGAAAGGAGCCTGCCTGGAGGTAGAGACCAGCTTTCCCAGCCTGCTCTCACTGGGCAGTGGGGCCATGTGTTCAAACCCCCAGGTTCTTGTTCTCACCATGATTCTCTGAGGCTCCTTCCTGGGGGATGGCAGTGAAGAAGGCTATTCAGCTTAAATGGCCCCCCAGGGAAGGTCAGGCCACAAGGAACTTGGCTGTTTTCCTCCTAGCTTCTTCATGAATATGCTTGGAGCAGAGACTGTCTGCTGCCATGGAGACAGCATACTTTGGTGCTGGGCCTGAGAGACTTCCTGCAGGTTCTGCAGCATCCCTGGGGAGGATGGGTGCAGGGAATTCCACTAGGGGACAGGTCCAGGACCAACAAGTTTTCTGTCCCTATTGGCTAAAGGGAAGTGAAGAGTCCCACAGATCTCCAGCCCCCATCAGTCCCATCTCCCCCTCTTCTGGTTTGTGTTCCCTGTCACCTGCTACAAGTTGAAGATCATTTTTATCAGTCAACTCTTGTAGGCTGAGCGTCTAGCAAAAAATCAATCTGGGGTTGGGAAGAAGGCTCATCTGGGAAAGGACTTGCCATGTGAGCATGAGGACCTGAGTTTGCTCCCCAGAATGCATGAGAGAGAGAGAGAGAGAGAGAGAGAGAGAGAGAGAGAGAGAGAGAGAGAGGCCATGGGGCCATGCCAATCTGAGTAGCTTGCAGTGCCACCTGTGGCCATGGTGACAGCAGAGCCGGCACTGCTACCCAGGACCATGTCTGGGTCAGTGATCCTACCGCAGCTGAATTCTATGTTAATGTCTGTGGCCCATGGTACTATCAAAGGTCACATGGATATCTGGGGTCTGGGCTGCAGACCCAGAGGTAGACCTATCTACAGAGGTAGATTTTTCGGTTTTTAATTAATTTGAGGGGCATGCTAAAGGAGTGAAAGGCAGATATGGAGAGACTGGTAAACAGGATTGGGGTGCATGATATAAAATTCCCAAGAATCAATAAAAAATTATGTTAAAAACAAATCAAACCCTAAACACATGCTCCACCATACCTGGTATAACCTACTTTAGAGAGCCAGCCAGATGCAGTAGCATGGTTTTTGTTTTTTCAAGACAGGATTTCTTTGTTGCAACTCTGGTTGTCCTGGACCTCTCTCTGTAAACCAGACTCCCCTTGAACTCACAGAGATCCGCCTGCCTTTGCCTCCTGAATGCTGGGATTAAAGGCATTTAATGGCAATGGCAGGCATTTGTAATCCCACTGCTGGGAGGCAGAGACAGCCCAGTCTAATAAGTAAGCCCAAGTCTCAGTAGGAGATCCTGTCTCAGAAACCAAGGAACATGGTACTCAAGGAACATGGCTTAAGGTTGACCTTTGGCCTGTACACACACACACACTCTCTCTCTCTCTCTCTCTCATACACACATGTATATGCTTTAAAATTTATTTTAAAGAGAAAACATCATCCTGGTAGCTCCAATCTTCAGGTATAAGTGTAGTTCTCAACCCTCATTGAAGAAGCTGCTTTTTTCAGCAGAGACCATGACAAAGTTACAGTCAGCTCAAACATGGAGAACCACCTCAGCCAGCACATCTACAGCACGATCCTTTCACATGCAGCTCAGGAAACATTACAGAAGAAGGATCGGAAAGAGTGAGACAGAACAAGACAGACGATCAGGGCATCTGCTGCAAGACTGCGTTTTCTGGGCAGGACAGAGAAGCTGTATCCACAAAATCTAAACAATATGGTTGCTTAAATAAGTCCTGACCACCAGCTAATATGCCAGTGTGGACTGAGGAAACTGCACAGGCCCTACTGCTAAATGAAGAGCTACAGGCAATTAAAATCTGTCGAGGGAAAGAGAATTAGTCTTCCCAAGAGATGAGTCACCAAAATGCTTATCCAATCCCAAGTGCTCAGCCCTAAAACCATATACATACAATTAACACTAAAAGGACTCAGCAAGTTGCATTTATATATTTATTCATATATAAGTAACAATAATTAAAGAATAAGAGGCCATAAATTGGAAAGAGAGTGGGGGGGTCTTGGAAGGGGTTGGAGAGAGGAGAGGAAAGAGAGCAAATGATGTAATCATACTTTAATAATTTTTTAAATATTAAGAAGACAATATTATAGAATTATTAATTGATATTATAAATATTAGCTATGGTTATTTAATTATTATATTAGTTGTTAGCATATAAAATATTGCAAACAAAAAAGACACCCAAGTTTCAGCTGACATTTGATGATTACACTCACACACTTATCTGGAAGCTTTGTATGGTGGCTCATGTGTGTAGTCCTAGCACTAAGGAGTTGGCGGCAAAACACACAGATGGAATATGGAGGATGCCGCTGAACAGATCTCATATTGGAGGAGCAGGGGTCAGGGAAGGATAGAATGACTGTCCTAGGGATTTGTTACCCACATGAATAGGTCCTGTACATGCCCTGAGTCCCTATGTGGGAAGTGCTTTGGGCATGCACTAATGCCCCACTAGTGCCCATGACTCCAAATCTCTGGGACCCAGGGCACTCACTGGGTTAAAAACACGTGTAAGTCCCAGGTGGATCTGCTTTGGAGTGCCCATCTGCAATTCCCTCTCTGGAATCTACCCCTTATTTCTTCTCGTATCTACTAAAAGTACACCTCTGGGTCAGCATGTTTGTAACCACGTGACACATTATTCCTGGTCAATGTATATGATTGGAAGAGAGTCAGTCACCTGGCCAAAGGAATGCCGGTCTGTGGGCTGTCTGCACTAGCTAATTTTATGTAATCTTGACACAGACTAGAGTCATATGAGAGATAGGACCCTCAAGTGAAAAAAAAAGATTGGGTTGTAGGCAAGCATGTTCTTAATTAGTGATTAATGGGGGAGGGCCCAGACCATTATGGGTGGGGTCACCCCTGGGCTGGTGGTCCTAGATTCTAGAAGAAAGCATGCCGAGAAAGTCACGAGGACCAAGCCAGTAAGCAGCTCTCCTCCACGGCCTCTGCATCAGCTCCCGCCTCCATATCCCTGCCCTGTTTGTGTTCCTATCTTGACTTCTTTCAATGATGAACAGCAATATGGAAGAATAAACCAAAAACCCTTTCCTCCCCAACTTGGTGTTGGTCATGGGGTTTCGTCACAGCAGCAGTAGCCCTAACTAGGATACTATTCAAGGGCCAGTCAACTCTAATTTTTCAAACAACTAAATTTTTTTAAAGATTTATTTATTTATTATGTATACAGTATACAGAAGAGGTTACCAGATCTCATTATAAATGGTTGTGAGCCACCATGTGGTTGCTGGGAGTTGAACTCAGGACCTCTGGAAGAACAGTCAGTGCTCTTAACCTCTGAGCCATCTCTCCAGTCCCAAACAACTGAATTTAGAGTAGTGGAGGCTGGGCACAAACTCTGGAAGGAGTTTGAGTGTCCATATTGGACCATTTTTGAACAAAATAAGATTATTAGGAATGAAAAAGCACAGAACTCAGCATTGCATAGATGCCTCTCAGGAGCCTTGGAGACCCATGAGACAGTATCAGAAACTCTGAATGTCCATAATAGGTGTCTGAGAAGGTCTGAGAGATGGAGGGAACACAGAGGCCATGTAGGAACTCAGTGGCTGAGTTTTTCCAGCATTTGGTGAAAGATGTAAGTTTACATACTCAAGAACCCCAGGGAACCACAAACAGTTTGCTTTGCACATATATAAGCATATAACCAGGCTACCAAAACCAAACATAAAGATAAAATTGTGAAAGCAGCTAGGAACAAAGTAACATATTTCATACAAGGGAACAATGATATAAACGTCTACAATATCTCATTGGAAAGACAGGAATGTCTTTAAAGCATGAAAAGGAAAACAAAACCAAATAAATAAACAGAAAAGACAACTACTAACTCAGAAGGAAATATTCACAAAAATTCTTTTTATGAATGGAAGAGAAATATTCAGAAAACCGGAAACTGGGGGATCCACTGCTAGCATGTCCGTGCGCAAAGAAAGGTCTTCGGGTGTAAGGGAAATGATACAGAGTGGAGACAGATTACAGGAAGATGCCAAGGGTGCAGAAATAGCACAGGTCTGGGGAGACATGGACAGCCTGCCCTTGGCTTCCTTAATGCGCATGTGATCAGTGGGATGTGGCTAGCAGATGCATTGGCCCAGACCTGCATCCAAGTCACCCCAGGAGCAGACAAGAGAGAAAACTTATTTCAGTCCAGGAGGTCAAGACTGGCCAGCAATATAGTAAGACCATGCCTCTTCAAAAGAACAAAAATAAGCCAGGCCAGGTACCCCAGGCCTGTTATCCCAGCTACAGGAGACCAAAGTGGGAGGAAACACTGAAATTCAGGGCCAGTCTGGGTAAATTCATGAGAGTCTACCTCAAAATAAGAAGTAAAGATAACTCAAACGGACTGATAATAAAATTCAGCCAGCAGAGCACTTTCCTAAGAGGCATAGACTCTAGTTTTAAATCCTAGCGTTATAGCATAAACAAATAACCAAATGTAAATGCTGCCTAAAAGCAAAATTACAATTAGTATATTGTAGTGTTTACAATATGTTTACATGTGACAAGTAATAACTACGTACTCTGTGAGGGACAGAGGAGTGTTGATAAACTTCTACAGCTGCCAGGGCTCATATTTAAAGGTACAAAGCATTTGGCCAATGTCCTCCAGTCCGGATGTAGAGTAACACAGTATGACTGATGTCCAAATCCACATGCTTTCTCTCCTTCATCAGACAAGGAAGTGAGTGAGGCGAAAGGAACCAAACAGGCGGAAAAAAGCAGCTCTCAGTAACCTCCGAGGCCCTATGGCTGCTGAAAGCAGAGCCCCAGCTCTCAGCACACACAGAGCTTCTGGTGCCAATCACAGGGGTGAAGTATCAGGGAAGAGCCCAAGCCAAGAGCCATTTTCTGTTGTTGAAGTCAGCAGGTACTGGAATGCAGGGTAATTTCCGACAGGTAGAATATGTGGTATCACAGTGACACACCCCCCCACCTCCACCCCCCCACCCCCACACTCCTATCCATGACTGTCCCCGCTTCTATTCATGCCACCCGACCAGGGAGAGGCCAATGGTCCAAGGACATCACCTTGCTGCCTATCTGGGCTTACCAAGCCTTCTGGAAAAGGCTCAGGCAAAACAGATTAGAATTCTCATGGGAGGGTCCAGGGTGCTCCTCCTCTGGCAGCCCAGATCCTGTCTGGCAGATTGTATAAGTATGTTCACTTCGTGCCATGTTCTAAGACACAGAGACAGGGACATGTGATGAACCTGAGTGTTTGTTTGAGATAACCTTGTTCTTGGCTGGAGTGGGAAGGAGTTTACCAGTTGTTCCTTAGCTTGATGCCCACATTACCCAGACTCCTTTGCCAGCTGACTTTCAGACACTACACACAGAAGGCCCCGGCAGGTGATGGGCCAGCAGGAGAGAAGTACTTCCTCTTCCTGTTCTGGTCTCTCTTCCTGTCAGCCCAGCCCAGCAGTGGAACTTGTCCCAGTATCCAGCTTCAGTCAGTGGTCCCACAGAGCCGGGTGCCACACCTCCTCTGCAGGAGGAGCAACAACCCTGAGGTCCCTGTCACCCCAGCTTCCTACCTTCTGTTTTCCTCAACCCTCATGTGCAACGAGTCATTTTCTAGGGTTATTTCCAAGGGATTT
This sequence comes from Sigmodon hispidus, assembly GCA_004025045.1. Classification (NCBI taxonomy): domain Eukaryota; kingdom Metazoa; phylum Chordata; class Mammalia; order Rodentia; family Cricetidae; genus Sigmodon; species Sigmodon hispidus. Next base: position 99,584 of record PVIH01006429.1, read on the forward strand.
ATCTAAGAATTGTTTCTCCTCCATCATCTATAACCAAACCCTGATACCAGTTTTCCTCTATTGAAATCCTGATGTGGCCTCTGCTGCCCTGACCTGTCCTAGCTGATACAGAGCCAGGGGGTCCTTCAGGGAGCCTCCTGGGATTACCAGAGGCAGAGTGGGATGGGAGGGAAGGGCAGAGACCCTAGGCCCAATTCTTCACCTAACTATAGGTCTCCAGTTGAGTCTGGGTAAGTCTTTTGATTTCCCCCTTGGGTCTGTCATCTAAAAATAGGGTTGGTGATCCAAACGTGATGCATTAGTCTCTGTGGTCACAAAACTGGGATAAGGAAGGTAATCAACTACATTAGACAAAAGGATAAAATTATCCCAGGAATTTTCCAGAAAAAGAATTATGGAAGGCGAGAAAGCCACGGCCAAGCTTGCTTCACACATGGCAAGAGCAAGAGACTCTTACATATATGCCCTTTGCTTCCCAGCCATGAGCTCCACTTGAATCAGAGGGGCTGATTCTGGCTTCAGCCCCGTCTGCTCAGGGTGGTAGACAGAACGAGCTAGAAGCTTCCAGATTCTCATACTTACAGCTCTGCCCAGAGAAGAAAGGGCTTCTCATGGCCAATCCGGCTCTTATCTTTTCCAGGAAGGGTTCTGACCAGCCAGCCCCACACACGTCCCTGTGCCTAGAGGCATGATGACATAAAAGGTAACAGCTGCCAGTCAGTTCCAAGTGACCAACTGTTAAAAACCTGTATTGTTTCCAGGGTGAAGATCCCCATTTCACAGACAGGCAAACAGAGGTACAAGGAAGGAAACGCTGGCCCACCATCCCATGACTTTTATCCAGTGAACGAAGCTGGATCTTATATTAGCATAGCCTGAATTATTAAGAAGTTGTGTTGGCCTAGGTGCCTGCTACAGTGGGGGAATCATGTTCGTAGTTTCAGCTATTTCAAAACTCAGACGCTTGTGAGAGCGTCCTTAGCTGAGCCCAGCATCCGTGGTTAGAGGCAGAGCTGGAATCTGATGGGTTCTGGGTGTGGTCACCACACCATCTGCAGGCCTGATCCCCCGGGGGAGACAGCCTGTGATTGGGTAAACTCTGGATTAAGTGACATTCCATGGCTCTTTCCTCTCTAGTCTTGGATGCAGACAGGGCCTGCTGGGATTTGCAGTTTGAGGGAGGCGGGGGATGGGGGTGCAGGAAAAAAGAGTAAAAATGACCAAGGACCAAAGAGTTCTTTGAGCAAGGGAGAAGACAAAAGATCTTACCAGTGACTACCAGAGCCCACAGTCACACTCATGGGCATGTATGTCATACTGATGAGTGGGGGGGGGGCCTGTAAAATACTTCCTTACCTAAAATTTCTTTTTTTATTCCCATCTAAGCGCTCGTCCTGGGGAAACTTATATATCCTTCAAGACATGTCAGTCACTTCCTCCATGAAGCCTTCCTGTGTTCCAGAGGTAGAAACTCCCTGCTTCACACACCAGGGTTGACTGTGCCCTTTGTCACCACATACACACCTAAGAGTCTCCAGAACAGCTATAGCTCTGCGGCTACAGAACCACCTCAGAGGTGATTTCAAAATATTGAAGTCCAGTCTCTACCTCACGAGAATCTGACTCAGGGAGTTTGGGGTATGGCCATGTGTCAAAAATGGAAGGACATGTTCCCAAGTGTTCATGCCGTTTAGCCAGGGGTAGCGACAGCTAGGCAATGTTCTGTAAGTCAGACTTCCTCTTGTACACCAGGCCTGACTCGGAGGAGTACTGGGGGAATGAGGAACAAGGAACAGAGGGGACATGAGCAATGGGGGTAGGCAGAAGGAAGGAAAAAAGGTTTTGGGGGTGATGCTATTGGGCCACTCTGCTGTATCCCTGTTGGCAACGCCTCCGGTTCTGGAGTTGGAGTTAGAGTCCCGATTCTGCTACACACTAGGAATGTGTGCCTCAGCAAATCTCCTGGTCTTTCTGCGTCCTCTGACTAATGGGGAAAGACCTCTCTATGGCTTCTCTAAGTTGCATGAGAACCAGCTGGAGCCCTGTGAACACGTAGCTGATGACTCATGTGTCTTGGCAGGAGCCTGGGTTCTGTGGTTGGCATGCCTCAGGTGTCAGTGCTCAGGGACCAGTTCTGATCTGTGAGGATGGAGATCAAGAGGCCCATTTCAGAGACTGAACAAAACTGATTCTTTGCAGTGCGATAGGAATGAACACCTTCTATAGAACAGATATGTGCCAGGCCCTGAGGCCAGCTGCTCTGAGGCTCCCCTCATTAAAGAAGACCCCATTTTCTCAGTCCTGAGCAACAAGAGCTATCTATGTGTTGCTTAAATCCTTGGCTACTAGCTGAAGTTACCACACACCCAGTAACTTAAGACCCAGTAAGTGTGTTCCCTTACAGTAGTAGACGTCAGAACTTCTGAAGTGACTCTTATCGTATCAGGTGGCAAGGACAGACTCCTGCTGGAGTCAGCAGAGCAGAGGGTAATCTTGGCTCTTCTATCTCCTGGAGGTTGCCATCACCCATTGGCTTGGTAGCACATCACTCCCAGTTCTGCTTATGGTGTCAGAGTACCCCTTCTCTGACTTCCTGCCGCTGTATGAGAAAGAACTCTTGTAGTTGGTGGAGAACCTGCTAATCTAAGATGTTTACCCCATATGAAGATTCTTACTGATTCTGTCCATGACACGTCCACTTTAGCACAGGAGGCCCCAGACTCATAGGTTCAGGAGATTGAAAGGGTTATATTTTAGGGGACTGTTATTTTGCCAACTGCCCAAGCCTCTCAGAACTCGCGAGTCAGATCCTAACTGAAAATCTGAGGCTGTTTGCCATCTCTGGAAATCATATCTTCCGTCAGGATCTCAGAGAAGCCCAGGTTTGGTCTGAGCTGCCAGTGGAGGCCATGGGGGTGGCTGGCTACACCTCAACATGGGCCTTCCTGGAGTCTCTGTGCAGCCTCTGCTGGCCAGAATGCATGCAGTTCACAGGAGCCGGGCCAAGGAAGCCTGGCAGGCAGTTAGAGAGCAAGAACAGAGAAGGGCCTGGAAGGCAGAGTGCACAGGAACTGAAAGGAAAAAAAAACAGATGAAAAATAAAATGAAAAAGAAAGAAAGAGAAGCCGAGAAATAGACATCGGTAAAGTTCTTGTCTCAAAAGCATGAAGACCTGAATCAATGTCCAGAACGGATATAAAGAGCTGGACATGGTGATGAGCACTGACAGCCTCCGTACCGAGGAGATGAGACAGGAGAACCCTTGGGCCTCATTGGCCAGCCAGCCTAGTGAGCCCTAGGTCAGATGATGGGAACAAAGGCAAACAGAGCAAGCCCATAGCTTGCCTATTATCACTCTCAAAAGCAAAGACAAGCCTTGGCTTGCAGAGAGGGCACCAATCACCCCAACTGTCCTGAGGCTTAGGGTTTTCCTAGGAAACCTGGGGCAAGCTGATCACCCAACTTACAGGGCGGCTATACAAAACCCAGCAGTGGACTTGGCTGCCGCCTACACTGCTGCCCCAGGCAACCGGGAAGCCAGCCCAACCCCCAGCTGGTTGAGTTCCTTGCCGTTATAAGATATTGTCCACATGAAGCCGTGCCTGTGGGTGACAGCTGGAGCTGAGTGGCTGCAAAGGAGGATGGCTGCCTAGTCACAGTGGCTCAAGGTCTCTAGGATTCAGGAGCTCAGATTTTCTAGAGTAGCTAGTGGGGCAGAGTTAGGGCCACAGTTCAGGCAGGGAGGAAAGAACGCAAATCCACAAAGATGAAACTTCACTGATGGGCCAGTGAGAGGGCTCAGTGGGTAAAGGGGCCTGAGGCCAATCCTGATGACCTGAGTTTGATCCCTGGAACCCACACGGTGGAAAGAAAGAACCAGCTCTCGAAAGTTGTTCTCTGTCAGAAATATGTACACACACACACACACACACTTAATGTAACTTAAAGAAAGCCTAACACTATTGAAAAAGTCCAATGTCTTCAGAAGCTTGCCCTTGGGAAGTGGCTTCCTAGAGCCTAGGGTCTTCATGCTGGGGCCCCAGCACAGCTTCCTGAAGGATGTGCTTGGGCTAAAGAGACGCTGCGTTATCTGTCTGCCAGCATGGTGACGTGTTCCCTAGCACATCTGAACTGTAATTCTTCAGTCAGGATGTGATTCTAATGATACCTTCTGACAGAGTTAAGGTGACTGTGTGTCCTTGCCTTATACCCTAAGGCCAGGCTAAAAGCAATGGAAATACAGCTTCTCCATCTGAGGCTGACTGGTGAACAGCTGAAGTCAGGGCTGCGCCACCCAGCCTCAGACCCCAGTCCCTTCCCTCCTGTGTACGCTCTCTAGCTCCCTAAGCCCCCATGTATACATCTCTACTTCTTGGCCATGTTATAGACTGTTATAATCTGTGTATATAAGCACAGGCTTTTCATTCTTTTATGTAAGTGATCTCAGTTAACTCTCAAGAAACCCTTTGGGGGTAAATGTCTCACTTCCCATTTTACAGATATAGAAACTGAGACCTTGGAAAGTTGAGGAAGTGACTCAGGTTCACACTGAGTCAGGTCCTGAGCTCTGCAATTCCAACTACAGTATCCCCACTGAAGCAGGCTCTGGGACACTGCAGATAAGGAAGGGGGCATCTGACTCTCACTAAACAGCCACAGTCACACAGCACAGACACCCCCCTGATGGATAGTACCAGTACCAATGGGCAGAAAATTTTTTCTTGAGAACCACCCCTTCCTCCTAGTCTGGACTCAGCATCTGAGAGATGGGATCCTGAGTCTCCTGTCCAACTCACTGTCCTGTTCCTCTTCTCAATGTGGATTGAACCCCCTCCCCACCAAGCTGCTAACAATGGAAGTGGCCACTCTAGCTTCCTTCTGTGAGAAAAGAGATGTATGACGTCAACAGAGACAGGTACAACCAAGTAGGAAAGTGGCAACGTCAGCTGGAGCCAAGGAGTTCCCAGTCACATGACAGGCTGCCCTGGCTGAAATCACATCGTCCAGGTATGACACTTTTGTATCGATCCCTAGATGCTTGGAATCCAGCCAGAGGAGGGGACAGGGCTGGGCTCCAGACATAACTCCCTAATAGATGCCCCCAAAATTTGTTTATTGGCTTCTGTAAAGTGAGAGATTTTTTAAAAGTTCCAAACTGACCTCAACTTTGGTTTCCAAAGGAAACACCAGAGCATTCATCACATAATGCAGCTCAGAGGCCATGTATGAAGAGGGAATATGGCAGGGGAGTGAGTCGATGGAGGAGGAGAAAGCAGAAACAAGGCAATTCAGGTGTATCTAGTACTGTTAGAACAGCATTATGGTAATCAGCAAAAGAATGGGCAAATGGGATTTGATAGCCTTGCCCATTCCATGGAATTCTCCGCAGTACTGAAGAATATGATGTGGGCTGGGGGAGAGAGTGCTGAGAGAGATCACTGGATAGGGGGGGCTTTATGGAGTTGGTGGAAGCCTGATACCAGGGAAACTCCCAAGAGTCTACAAGAATGGCCTCCAGCTAAGACTCCTGGCAGCAGTGGACTGATCATCCCCTGGGATCAGATTGGTGACTACCCCAGTTGTCATCATTGGAGAGCCTTCATCCGGTGACTCAGGGAGGCAGATTCAGAGACCCAGGACAAGCATTGGGTGCTTGAGGAATCCTGCTGAGGAAAGGGGCAAGGGAGTGTAAGAAGGAGGGGGCGGGGGGGGAGGAGGAACATTGCAGGAAAACCCACAGGAACCACTTGCCTGGCTCATGGGAACTCACAGAATCTGGACCAACAACCAGGGAGCCTGCATTGGATGGGCCTAGGCCCTCTGCATGGATGTGACAGTTGTGTAACTTTGGCCCTATCTGTGGGACTCCCAGGAATAGGAGCAGGGGCGGTCCCTGGTGCTTTGGTTGGCTCTTAGGGACATAATCCTCATGCTGGATTGCCTTGCTCAGCCTGAATACAGGGGGAGGTGCTTGGTCTTATGGCAGCTTGATATACCATGTTTTGCTGAAGCCCATGGGAGGCCTGCATCTTTTTGAGCGATTCTGGAGGAGGGGTAGATTGAGTCGGGGGGAGGGTGTGGGAAGGGAGGAGGGGACAAGACTGTCATCAGGATGTAAAATGAAGTAAGGATGAGCAAGAAGAGACTGAGAAACTACCCTGGAAATTTCTGACCTAAAATGGTCGGTCAGCTCCTGGCCTTGTTATCTGCATCTGCTCACCTATAAGACTCATATTCCCCACCCAAGGAAAACAGCCTGGAGCAGCCGGAGAGAAGGTTCATCAGGCAAAGACGTTTGCTGATGCACAAGCTGATGATCTGACTTCCATCCCTACAATCTACATAAACAGAAGGACAGAGTCAACTCTGTGAGGCTGTTCACAGAAGCACTGTGGCAGGAGCATTGATCACACCCATCACATACACACACGTGCACAAGTACAAACATACACAACAAAAACTTTTCATAAAACAGCTTCAAGTTGAAACTTTGGTTCAAATGCCTTTGTCTGACAGCTATCCTTTCTGTGGAACAAAATATACTTTCATTGAAGAGACCTCAACTTGGGGCCTAAAGAATTGATAATCTCTCTAGAAAGTGAGAAATTACACACACAAGATGCCTAAGGAAACAAGCCTCAGAATGTGACCATGATAATACCTGCTCTTAGGTCTCTGGTCCCTAGGATTACAAAATATATGTTGTTATTGTGTTTTCTTTTCTATCTTTTTTAACTTTAAAGCACCCATGTTTATGACTGATTTGATATATCAGCCTCAAGATGCTAATCCAGGGGAAGAGGAAATACTTCATGAAATAAAGGTTGGGAAATTACCAGAGCAGCTACAATCTGTCAACAATCAGATCAGTAGCCCCAGACAATTCCACTCACAACTAAAAGGAATTCTCATTTGAACACAGTGAATGGCACCCCAGAACACCAGCATGAGACACAACTTTTAAAAGCCCATTGTGGCCCAAGAGCTGCCGCATTGGGTGTAAGATGCAGTGGAAGGGTAACCCCATTATCTGGAGGGAGGTGACTGTCAGCTCAGAGTGTCACCAGAGAGAGGGAGGGGACAAAATTCTTGGGCATGTAGAAGTTATAGCCTTCTATCCATAGAAGGAGGATGACCCTGATCAGGCGACTGGGGCAGGGTGGAAAAGAAGTAGCAAATATGGAATAGTATGAGTGAACATGAGTGCAAATGAATTGCATAACACATATCATGGAGGGATGCTCTTGGCTCTGCCCACCGGTCACTACCTTGGTACTTGTCTTGCACTGCAATGTTACACTTAGATTGTTCAGCCTCCAGAGCTAGCAGGATTCCACACTAGCATCACACAATGAGAAGCATCTAGATGAGGACTGAGGGACAGCGGAGAGACAGAAGCATCCTTAATTCTGCCCCAGTAATGGAAGAAGTGGATGAAATATGGGTAAGTCCTGTGCCGGGATCACAGGGGATTCTTACTGTAGTCCGACTCCTGCCTAGCATTCCTTTTCCTCCTATTTTGTCTCCCCAGGCCCTCTAACACATTCAGAGTCAGATTTCCTGTATGAAGCCCTCTGACATACCTAGAGTAATATCCATCTCACTGACTAAGTCTACACAAGGTTGAACACACTCACACATGGGGGGGGGGAAGGAGGAAGAAACTGAATTGCCTGGCCCTGATAGCATCTACTCTAGAAGAAAGCTCATGACGTCAACTGATTTGAAGATTTTTGTAGCATTTGAAGGAGGCCAGGGCTTCCATTACTTCTGACTTTGATAAATAATTGCATATTGTGTCTAATGGAATAATCATTAAAATAGATTTTCTAAAACATGGAATTAATTTTTTGGTAGATACAATTATTCCAAAAGGAAAAGGAGAAGGAGAAACACAAATGAGATAGCCAGGAACCAAATGCCAGCAAACTGAGTTGGTAATTTAAATTCAATCTATACTGTATTGAATACATAATTGTTCTAGTCAGACATAAAGATTATTAGCATGAATTAAAAGTAAAAATCAAACCACATGCTTGATACAAATGTGTAGCAAGAAGTTTCTGACCTGTCTATCCCTGAGATCTGGACTGGTCCACAGCCCAGCTGCTGCTTAGCCCCAAATAATTACATAAATGTTTATTTTGATTGTAAACTGTTTGGCTTATGACTGAGGCTCAATATCAGCTAGCCCTTACAACTTAACCCATTTCTATTAATGTGGCTCATGGCTTATCTGTATTTTATTACATCTTGCTTCTTGGGTGGCTGGACAGCATCTCCTATGACTCCACCCTCCTTCCCTTTTATGCTTGGATTTCCTGCCTGCTTCTAAGCTACTCTGTCATAGACCAAAACAGTTCCTTTATTATCCAATAGGATTCATAGCATACACAAAGACATCCCACATCACTCCCCTTTTCTGTCTAATCCAAAAGAAAGGTTTCAATTTTAACACAGTTAAATTACATATAGCGAAACAGCTATCAAGCAAGAATTATAGTTACAATATCTAATCTATTTGTATTTAGCAAGATTAAAGAAAATATTTTATCGTCTACTATATCTTTATGACTCTAAAGTTTTACATCTAATTTACTTTTTATTATGACTAAAGAAAACTTTAACTATACCTATCTAGTCTTTAGCTACATCAAGGACCATAGACGGAGTAAAGACGAAGTGCAAGCAAGTTCTAAAATCTAGAAATGACAGAGATGACATCTGGCTGCCTGGACAGTCACTCAAAGTTTCTTTGTAACATTGGGGCATCAGTCTTTAGCCTCCAGGCCTATAGTCTCTGGTAGACTTTTTTTTTGAAGCAGAAAATTTGAAGGACCGTGTTATCTATTTTGGCATAATATGTCAGTCATTTCCTCCTGTGTCTGGCAGGATGTCGGGCAGTTTTCTCTGCAAAGCAGGAACCTGAAGGGCCATCTTGGCTTGTTATGCCAGTTTAGAGGTCACTTTTTTATGGGTCTTGCAAGTCTAGTTTATATAGTATATTGTCAGGCAGTTGAGATAAGAACAGTGTTTTTGTTTAGTGGCTAACTTTTGTCACAAAGAAAGTAAATTTTATATGCCCATTGTCTTCTTGAAGAATATTGGTGCTGCCAGGATCAGACATCTCTTATTGTCTAGAAAAGACCAAGTTCCTAAAATATTTTAAATGTCATATTTTATAGGTCTTTGAAGTATTTGAAAATTATCTATCGAAGTACTAGGCTGCTGCTCACTCGCTACTGGACGGGCTTCCTCCAGCTCCCTCCCTTCCTCCCTCAGGACCGAGGGCAGCCCAGGCCAGTGCATGGTCAGCTAGCTATCATCTCCATCCCCAGCCTCTAGCAGCACGGATCGGACAGCGGCGGAGGCGGGCGAGGAGGAAGATGGCGGGACGGCTGCTGGCCTGTGTGGTGGACTGTGGCACGGGATATACAAAGCTAGGATATGCTGGAAATACAGAACCACAGTTTATCATCCCATCATGTATTGCAATCAAAGAGTCTGCAAAAGTAGGTGATCAAGCCCAGAGGAGGGTGATGAAAGGTGTGGATGACCTAGACTTCTTCATTGGTGATGAAGCAATAGAGAAACCCACGTATGCAACAAAGTGGCCAATCCGCCATGGTATAGTTGAAGACTGGGACTTGATGGAAAGGTTTATGGAGCAAGTGATTTTTAAATATTTAAGGGCAGAACCTGAAGACCATTACTTTCTTTTGACTGAACCTCCACTGAATACTCCAGAAAATATACTGCTGAAATAATGTTTGAGTCCTTCAATGTTCCAGGCCTGTATATCGCTGTGCAGGCTGTTCTTGCCTTAGCTGCATCTTGGACGTCAAGACAAGTAGGAGAGAGGACACTGACGGGTACAGTAATAGACAGTGGAGACGGAGTCACTCATGTCATTCCTGTGGCTGAAGGGTATGTCATCGGCAGCTGTATTAAACACATTCCAATTGCAGGAAGAGATATAACATACTTTATTCAGCAACTGCTGTGAGACCGAGAAGTAGGAATTCCTCCCGAACACTCCCTGGAAAATGCAAAAGCAGTGAAGGAACGCTATAGTTATGTCTGCCCAGATCTAGTAAAAGAGTTTAACAAGTATGACACTGATGGGACAAAGTGGATCAAACAATACACCGTAGTCAATGCAATCTCAAAGAAAGAGTTCTCCATTGATGTTGGCTATGAGAGATTCCTGGGACCGGAGATCTTTTTCCACCCAGAGTTTGCTAATCCAGACTTCACTCAGCCAATCTCAGAAGTTGTAGATGAAGTCATTCAGAACTGCCCCATTGATGTCAGACGTCCTCTCTACAAGAATATTGTCCTCTCTGGTGGCTCAGCCATGTTCAGGGACTTTGGACGTCGTTTGCAAAGAGATTTGAAAAGAACTGTAGATGCCAGGCTGAAGTTAAGCGAGGAGCTGAGCGGTGGTAGATTGAAGCCCAAGCCTATTGATGTACAAGTTATTACACATCATATGCAACGGTATGCAGTCTGGTTTGGAGGGTCAATGCTGGCTTCCACGCCTGAGTTCTACCAAGTATGCCACACCAAAAAGGATTATGAAGAAATTGGACCTAGCATTGTCGTCACAATCCAGTGTTTGGAGTTACGTCCTAAAGTTGACTTCTTGTTTATTGGGATTAGGGAGATGAAAATGAGATAATCTTTCTGATGACCAGTTTTGTCTGAATGGATGGTTCTGAGGTTTTTAACCAAACATGATCATACAGGAATATTTAATGAGTGTGTCAACATGCAGATGTAGAAGAGAGCCAAGATGATTGTTTTCCTTTAGGTTGAATCTTACGTGTATCAAAAAAAGAAATGGGTTTTAGTTCTTTCTGTGCCCTGATATTTTTTTATATTATTGACTTACCCAATGTGCTGGGCTCTGTGGGTGTGTAGAGAGCTCTGTAATGCCTGAGTGGGCACTGCTGAGTGGGCAGTGCAGGAGCTTGTTTATATTTCATACTTTTTTATACTTTGAGGAAAAAAGTCAAAGAAAAACTGTAGTATTGGAGAGGAAAAATGTGACCAAGGAAAAGATGAATTCAATAAGCAGCCTCATGGGACTTGGCTGCACACTCTGGGTTCCAGTTATCTTGAGCTCCACCCCTCCCTAGCCCACCAACGGCTCTCTCTGCAAACGCTTTGGATCTCAGAAGCTAGTCTCCTGGGTTAGCTGATGTCTGCCCTGCTTTCCGGTTACTCACATTCTGTTTCTTGCTTTAAAAGAGAAGACGGGGCTGGAGAGATGACTCAGTGGTTAAGAGCACCGTCTGCTCTTCCAGAGGACCTGGGTTCGATTCCCAGCACCCACATGGCAGCTAACAACTGTCTGTAGTTCCAGTTCCAGGCAAACACCAAGGCAAATAAATAAATAAATAATAAATAAAGTTTAAAAAAAAGAGAAGACAAGACTGTTGGACCAGTATTGCAATTCTGTAGAGTCATTTCTTATTAGAACAATAATGTGATTACCAAAATTGGCATATTTAAGGCCTAATGCCATTCTAATAAAGGCAAAATTTTCTTTTTACTACTTGTTTCAGGCTCTTTGATCTCTTTATAAGTTAACTAATACGTCTATTTTCTTTAAATTCTGCAGTAGCTCTTTAAAAAGCACAGCGGTTGGATAGCAAGCTGACTTTTTTATGTGCTCTGTACAAATAATTGTGAACTTTTTAATATGTTGAGTGCTTTCATTTTGATAACTGGATCTCCATTTGATATTTTCATTTGTATAACTCATTTGCAGTCTGATTTTTTTTTTTTAGTGCCAGTCCCTGACATATCATGAAAAGTTTGTTTTCTTTGCATTTTAAAATATCTGGATCATGAAGAAAAGTGATGACAATAAATTAAAATTGAATTAAAAAAAAAG
>PVIH01006430.1:0-30908 GCA_004025045.1 Sigmodon hispidus
TTTTTTTTTTTTTTTTTTTTTTTTTTTTTTTTTTTTTTTTTTTTTTTTTTTTTTTTTTTTTTTTTTTTTTTTTTTTTTTTTTTTTTTTTTTTTTTTTTTTTTTTTTTTTTTTTTTTTTTTTTTTTTTTTTTTTTTTTTTTTTTTTTTTTTTTTTTTTTTTTTTTTTTTTTTTTTTTTTTTTTTTTTTTTTTTTTTTCAGATTTTCTATTTCTATCTTTGCCTCATTTTGTGCCTTTTTTATTGCTTCTCATTCGGTTTTTAGTTCTTGGCATGTTTCTTTCAATTTTTTGGTTTACCTTTTCTTGCTTTTCTTTCAAAGATTTGTTCATCTCTTCCAATTTTTTGTTTGTATTTTCTTCAATTTCTTTAAGGGAATTTTTCATATCTTCTTTGAGGACTTCAGTGATCTTCATAAAGGTTTTTTTGGTGTTGCTTCCTTCTGCTTCCTCTTCATTGCTCTGTTCAGTTCTTGTAGTTTTAGAACCACCAGTTTCTTCTGGTGTTGCCGTGTTATTCTTTATATTGTTATATGTATTTTTGCACTGGCGTCTGCCTATGGCTTCAGTGGTTCACCATTAAGTGGCTCTTGGTAAGTTGTGGCAAGAGGGCTTGTGTGTCTCCTGTCACCTCTGCTCAGTCTCTGACTCTGCTCTTGGAAGGGGTCTGAATTTCAATTCCTCAGTCCTTTTCTGCTGATGCAGTTGGAGGCAGGGTGGCTGTGCAAGTTTCCTTGTTTTAGTAGCAGCTGGAGGAGCTCCTTACAGCCAAAGTCTATTCCTGTCTGCTAAGGAGTGTGTGTAGACATGCATCACAGACTGATCCCGGTCCTGGAACTTGATTTTTCTGGGCAGGCATTGCTTCCATTGTTGTAATAAATCTTGTCCCCATAAATTCATGGCAATGTTAGCCACATATGGCTTCAATATTCCTCTCTGTCCTTGTGGTCCTATACACTCAAGCCATTTTGCACTTTGTTTTACTTGGGATAATGACTCAATCCCCCAAAATTGAACGTTTACCTCCTGAAGGGACCAGTTTGGTTGCCATGACTCTGGTGAAATTATTTAAACATCCACCACTGTGTCATTTATTTGTACTTTTAATTTTGGCCTTTGTTCATTAATAGACATTTCCCAGAATTTTTTTTTTACATTTTTTTCCTGATATTTTTATTTTTCTATAGATTCTCTATGATTTAGTCTATCATGTTTTTTTTTCAAATAGGTTTTAATTTCTTTATTTGTTCTAGGGAGGTGTATCCTCTATTATAGCAAGATAAGATTGCAATGGATAGGATATGGCAGCTTTTGAAAGCTCCCTTTGGGCTTTTCTGGATGGCAGGAGGTTACTTTGTCTGTCCCTTGTTGACTGGCATTTGTTAGTCCAGTGTCTACCTTTTCTACACCTCCTGCATACTCTAGGAGGGAAGGGTGTTCTCTTGTGATTATTCTTTACAAAGGCACATTTTCTGGGAACACCTTGATTACAATTTCTTTGTCTGTGACCTTGCCTTCTACAATTATAGCATTTAACATTTTGCCTTTTTTTTAAAATACTTCTAGAAATGACCTTTCTTACCCAGTTTTCATCACCTTCATAAGAATCTGCATTAATTGTTTCACAAATCCAAGCCTTTAATGATGCTGACCTTGCTTTTAACTGTCTTGGTATTTTTTTGCATTGTGTACTATCATTCTCAAATGCCAGGGATTTGATTATTATTTTTTGTGCTTCTGAATCTGGTACTATCCTATTTACTGCTGCAGATAATCTGCAAAATGTCTGTAAAAGTTTCCTTTGGGCTTTGTATTATTTTTGTGACTGATTCGATTTTCTTTCCTACTTCTTCTATCCGATCCCAAGCATTTAGTGCTGCCATGAGGCATAAATCAAGAGTGTGTGAACTGCAAAAGGATTGCCTTTCAATATCAGAATATTGTCCTTCCCCAAGAAGTTGGTCTTGGGAGACTTCTATGCCCCTGGCTCTGCTTCTTTTTCTGTTATTTTAGTCTCCTCCTTCCACCATGTTTTCCACTGTAAAAGTGACCCTGGTTCCAACACAGCAGTAACCATTTCTAACCAGTCCTTAGGGGTGATCCAATCGCAAGAAGACCAGGAATTCAACATCTGTTTTACAAATGGTGAATGCATCCCATATATCACAATCACATCTTTAGCCCTTTTTATTTCTAGCATTTGTACCGGAGACCAATTAACTTCTCTAATATCTCTATCCTCTTTTGATCTTTTAATGGTTACTGGGTATATTAGTGTAGGCTGTCTGATAAACTTAGGCTGTTTTTCTATATCTTTTGATGATATTGCTGAGGTCTGTTCTTTATACTCCTCTGTGTTTGAATGTCTTTGAGTTTCCTCTTAGACTTTTTAAAGACTTCTTTCTTGGCATTTACATTAACTGACTGTTCAAATAATAAAACAGAAATAATCTAACCAATAATATTCCTAATAAACAATATGATAAACATTATGAGGGTAATTCCATCTACTTTATCTTTTCTTTTACTGATTCTAATATCAAGTCATCTAGAGAAAGATCACAGAAAGACCAAGCACCCACCATTGCCTTAAACAAATTCTTCCTTTTTTGGAAAAAAAAATCTGTTATATTCACCTTTAGTTGTCAGAGTCAATTCGAATGGTTGTGAAGTGGGGCAGCTACCTAGTGTGATAGCAGCCCAAGGAGGGGCTCAGAAAGAGAAAGAACCTGTAACCCAGCAGGAGAAAGAGGCCACTGTCTAAAAAAACGTACCCAGACTAAAGTGAAATGAAAACACATGTTACCAGGTCTGCCTAAAGTTGGAGGCTACCTCAACAACCTAACCAGCTGATAATGATAATTACTCCTCTGGTCGTGTGTTGTTCTGACCAGTAAGCAGCTTTTGGGGGGGTGGGCAGGGAAGGGGGGAAATTCGTGCCCCACATTGGGCACCAAATGTAGTATCATGAATGAGACTCAGAGCCAAATATTGGTGAGGGGGAGGAGGCTGGAACATCAGAGAGAGGAAGCACCACAGTCAATTCTCACCCAGCTGTCTTGCAACTTCCTCAGCCTCGCTCTTGGTTGCTTTCGCCAGTTGCTTCTTTTCTCTCTGGGTTTCTACAAGCCGTTACATACCCTATCCCATCCCCGTTAGGATTAAAGGCATTTAGCCTTAAACTCATAGAAACAGAAGTTCTGTCTCTGGAGTCATGAGATAAAGGGTATAGGTCACCACTCCCAGTTTTCCCTGTCCTGGGATTAAAGGTGTGTGTGACTGACTCAGCTGTTTATCTTTATATTCAAGGTTTAAGAATATGTGAGTTGTCTGCCTAAGATTTGACTATGTGCTCTCTCCCCAATATTCAGGTTTTATTAAATATGAAATATATATCCACACTAGGCGATACCTCTTTTTTAACATTTATTTATTTATTTTTATTTTATTTCCCTGAAGCTAGAGTTACAGACAGTTGTGAGCTGCCATGTGGGTGCTGGGAATTGAACCCAGGTCCTTTGTGCTCTTAACCACTGAGCCATCTGTCCAGCCCCGTGATATCTCTTAAGGTGGACCCAGATCCCTGGTTGAAACCTGCCAGGGGGAACACCACATTCATAGAGGGCCCTGAGCTTGGGCCATACTTCCTTGTGTGTCCATCGGGCTCCTTGTGTAGTATCAAGGAGATCTTGGTCATCTAGTTCTGTCAGCAAATCCACCTGGAAGTTAGGGATGGTGGAGCAAGGGATGCCGAACATAAATTCAAATGGGGTTAGCTTTATCTGATAAGGACCATTCCTGGTTCCGTATAAAGCAAAGGGAGCCACATAGTCTACACCAGTTTCCAAGATCAATTTAATTTGGCCCCTTTTAGAGTACAGCGTATCCTGTCTACATGTCTTAAACTGTGGGGTCTATATACACAATATAATTTCCATTCACTCCCCAGAAAGGTGTCTAAACTCTGACCTACCTGGAACACAAAAAGCGGTCCATTGTCTGACCCTATCATGGTTGGAATTCCATACCTGTACAGGATGTCTTCAAGTAACTTCTTTGCCATCACCTGCACTGTTTCATGTTTTGTAGGAAAGGCTTCTGTCCATCCTGAAAAAGTGTCTAACAAAACTAGCAGATACCTGTAACCCTACTTGTCAGGTTTTATGTCAATAAAGCCCACTTCCCAGTAGGCTCCAGACTCTTTACTCGAATCAATACCAAGGGTTTCCAGGGTTAACAACAGCACTGATGAGCTGACAAGTTTTGCAGTTGGTGGCAATGTTTACAATAAAGTCCTGCATTCTCTGTGTTCCCACATGAGGGGACGGGCAGATCGTGGTAAGCAGTCTCTTTCCCAGATGCTTAGGCAAGATGATATTACTGTCTGCAGCTCTCCACCACCCATGTGCACTGAGTCATGGGGAGGGTTTCGATCCAGGAAAGATCTTCCTTAGCGTACCCAGGTGCCCCATGGTCCACTAGCACATATGCAAAGACTACATCAGTGTGGAGTGCCACCTGTCAGGTAGTTCCTCCTGCCAGTCTGTTGTCCCTGAGGACAGATCCATCCCCTCTCTGGTGCCCTGGGCAATGCACAATGGTCAGCTTCTTGGGTAACCACTGGAGCTTTAGGGAGGTCTATCAGCTATACCTGTTGGACAGCCATCCCAGGTGGCATTGAGTCTGCCCATACTACCTCTTCTGCAGTAGTGACTGTAGCTCCCACATACCTCAGGCCATCCTGCACAAAGATGCTGCAATCTGTATACCAGGTAGCTTCTGCAGTGGGCAATGGGATGTCTTGCAAGTCTGGCCTAATGCTGTATGCCTGGGCTAGGATCCCAAAACAGTTGTGCAATGCCTCCAAATCCAGATCAGGCAATAGAGCAGTTGGATTCAGAGCTGAGGACACCTGGAAGGTTATTCTGGCAGGGTTAAGTAACATTATCTGGTACTGAGTCATTCTGGCATTGCACAGCCACTGATAGAGGGGGCTGCTTGAGAACTCCTTCAAGTACGTGGGGGTTGGTTATGATGAGAGTCTGTTCCAAGGTCAACTTGTCAGCATCCTTGACCAGCTGTGCCACAGCTGTTATTATGCAGAGACAAGATGGCCATCCAGCTGCCAGTATTTGGGTTAGCACTCCTTTGGCTATCCCTTTGCTCTCATCTACATATAAGTAAAATAGCTCGGTCACATCTGGCAGACCCAGTGCTGGGGATGAAAGTAGACTCTGCTTGACTTTGTCAAAGGCCAGCTGGTGGTCCTAAGTCCAGATGAAGCCCTTTGGTGGCCTCATATAAAGATTTGGCCAATTCTGAAAATCCTGGCATCCACAGACGACAGAACCCTGCTGAGCCCAGGAACTCTCTCACTTGCCTGGCAGTAGTAGATTTGGGAATCTGAAGTACTGTCTCTTTCCTTGCATCTGAGAGCCACCCCTGCCCTTCCTTCAGGATGTATCCCAGGTATGTTACCTGTTGCTTGCAGATTTGGGCTAAAGTCTGCAATAGCTGTCCCTGCCAGGCAAATTTCTCGATCTGTGGCTACATTCAGCAGATTGTTAACATAACAGACTAATTTCTGGGTTCTGTGTAGCGGCCAGCAGCACATTAGAGATGTGCTGATTCCCAAGTTGTTTTCCTTTCTCTTTCCCTCTACATTCTCCTTTTCATATTCTTCCTGTGCCACCTCCACTAATGCTGCATTCTTATCCATTCTCTGCCCTATGCTAAAAACCCTACACAAATATGCAGGCCATCTTGTGGCTGTGTTGGGGACCCCCAAAAGACACTGGTGACAGATTACAGGGGACTCACCTTACCTTCTGCTATATTACAATCCCACATCAGGCAGATTAGGGAAGAGGCTGCATCTGTGATAGCCTGATTTGCTGTGGATTTTTCTGTGGTGCTGCCTTGAACCAGCTTTTGAGTCTTGGTCTGCATCTGATCTCTCTCCTTCGCCATGAAGGGTACCTGTAAAAGCTATGCACAATAATCAGCATCCTACATGGGGATGGCTGCACAAGGATTGGGGATGTAAGGAGGTGGGGGAGAGACCTCATCCTCATGCTGCCTCCTTGAAGGGCCTCCGGTCTAGGAGCCAACGAGGTCTTTGAGGGTGCGTCTCTCTCTGTAGCTACCAGAATCTTGACCTGTCAGGGCAAGAATGATTTAATCCAAGGAGGTGGATTCTCTACTAAATCTCTTCATACTATTAGGTAGGGAACTTGATCTGCACATCCTATTTGAGATCTGAAGACCACTCTCTTCACTGCCTCTATGAGAGCCAAATCAAAGATTCCTCCTGGAGGTCAGCTCACACATAGTGCTGGCCATTCTGGCCTACAAAGGGTGGCAAATTTAGACTTTTTAATCATAACGGAAAACTTATTGGCACATATATTAACCTCTTGATAATGGTTTAAGATTAAGTCCAGTGGTGAAGAAACTGCGTTCCTTCTGGCCCTCACAATCCAGAACACAAATACAGAGAAACACAGACACCACAGAGGACAGACTAAATCCAAAAGAGAAATCGTCTGTCCCATGGCATTCCTTACAAATATGGCACCCTCTGTCCCTATAGAGATTTGAGGATCACAGTCCTCGCAGATGCAAGATGTCCTTTGCATCCTTCTAACTACAGATCCTTGAGATCTTTGAACTCAACAGGCACAGAAAACTTTCCAATGTATCAGACACAGGCTAGGAAGCCTAATACGTCCCCCCCCCCATTCCTTCCCTGGGCAACTTGGCTTTGCTACAGCCCTGCATTGTTCACCTCTCTGCTACAGACACGAGTTGGGAAGCCCAATGTGTTTCCCTTGATTCTAGGCAACTTGGCTCTGCCACAGCCCTGATTGCCCTTTACCAAGTGGCTCATTCCTGATGCTCTGCCCCCAGCCTTCCTTCTTGGCCTCCCTCGTCGGCTGCCCATCCATAAATCCTACTGGTATGTGGCACCACAATCGGCCTCATTGTCACCGCTGCCGTGCCAGGCACCCGTAGGCATCCCCTTGTCTCTGACCTGGCACACTAGCCCTGCCAACACTTGCCTCACTCCTGGCACTCACCTGCTGGCAGCCACTTAGCACCACTCCCGGTCCATAGTCCCTGAAAGCATGAAAATTCTTCCCCAACAATGCAACATATGTTATGTCTTTTAAGAAAAAACGTGTAATAGAGCAGCCATTGGCTGAGTTCTCTGAAGCAAATCCAACCCCATTGGCTGCTGGGTTTATTCACAGCCCTGGGCCCTGCCCCCAGTTATCAGTATGCAAATGAATCCAGGTCCTCGCTGTGAGCCATTTTAATGAGCTTTTTTCTAGCTCCTGTTTTGAAGTTTTTCCTAAGAACACTGTGATCATGGTTGATGAGCTTTTTAGCTAACCTGTAACTTTTGACATGGTATAGTGTAAATGCTGGAGTCTACACTGCTCTGATGTTTTACTGTTTCCTTGCTTAATCCTCCACCAGAGTTCCATAAATTGTTTTTTCTTATAGTTTGTTTGATCTGCAGATTTTTCCTTTAGTCTGTTTATGCTTACAATTTCTCATAATTCTTAGAGAATAAATTATATGTGTAAAAATTATGAAAGTTGTGTAACACTTTAAAATATATATATATATATATATATATAAAGCCAGGCTTCACAATGGCTAAGTTTGAGGCCAGCCAAGGGTACACAGCAAGACTCTGTGTCAAAACAAACTAAAAACAAGAAAACATATAAGCAGAAAACAGCTTTGAGCAACAGCAAAATGCCTTCTGTAATTCTTTTTTGTACATTTTGTAAAGTGCCAGAACAGAAATTGGCCTTGGGTTCCATGGCTTAAAAACTCAAAAGCTTAGTTTATTGTAACTTCTATTGTCTAGAGTGGACTAGTTAACAACCAAGCCTCTGACTTCCACATGTGTGAACATATAAAGTAGAAAACTACAACTATGTTTTCAAATTCATAAAAATAGCAAGTGGTTGATCCAAACTCAGCCAAAGCAATGTCAACATTACCTGTATTGGCGTATGTATATCAGAGACAAGAAGACAGGATCATGGGAGTGGAGAGTGGATCACAAGTGAAAACTTACTTTATGCTATTTACAAAAGATGCACTAAAATAAGACAGTCTAAATAGACATTCATTTAAATAAACAGGAAGCACCAAAAAGCAACTTAGTTATATTAATGTCAGAAAAATAGAGTTTCAAGACAAAGACAGATTTTTTTTTTCTGTTGTTCTAAAAGTTTACTGCCTTCTCTAGGAAGACCTTTTTCCACACAAGATCCAGCCCTGTGAGTTTATATCATTGCTTTTCTTGTTACTGTGCAGTTAATCATGTCAGGGAAAGACTGGTTGTGGAAGCTATTTGAATATGGATGATACAATAGGACTGAGAGGCAATTTGTTACATTGAGTTGACAGACAAGGAGCAGAGGGCTGAGGCAGAAGTGAGGCCTTTCCATTAACCCTCAAGACCTACTCCCAACTCCCAACTTCCTAGAGCCTTCCAAAACCATCACTACCTGGGGGTCAAGTGTTCAATAATGAGAACTTGTGGGACCGAGTCAGATTCAAATCAGAGTAGGACTCATCTTTTTTTTTTTTAATTTTTGCAATCATATTTATTCTACTATTGTACTATGTATTGGCTTAACTCATCTGTATTTTAATTACTAGTTCATCTGCAACTCTATGAAGTAGGGATTTTTTTCTGTTTTTAATCATTGTCCTTTTGACATCACAGTACTTTTTCTTGTTTTTTTGTTACCTTTTGGGTATTTGCTTGGCTGTTTGGTTTGGGGGAGTTGGTGTTTTGTTTTGTTTGAGACAGGGTTTCTCTGTGTAGCTCTGGCTGTTCTGAAGCTTACTCTATAGACCAGTCTAGCCTTGAAATCACAGAGATCTACCTGCCTTTGGATTAAAAGTATCCAACACCATCCAGCTGGTTCTTATTTATTTATTTTTTATTTAAAATTTTTATTTTGGGTGTATGAGTGTTTGCCTGCATATATGTATGTGCACTTCATTCATGCCTCATGCCCAAGGAAGAGGGTGGATCCCCTAGAACCAAAGTTACAGATTTTCATGAACTGTATGAGTGCTGGAGATTTAAACCTAGATCCTCAGCAAGAGAAACAAGTTCTCTCACTTGCTGAGCTGTCTCTCCAGCCCCATCATGGCATTATTTCTTATACACTTAAATTCTCCATAGATGCTTGTAGAATGAATGAATATAGAATAATGAACTAATCAGTGTGTTAAATATTCAAAAAGCTATCTTGTTTTGATTTTGAGACATGGTCTCGTATACCCCAGGTTGCCTTCAAACTCAGTATTTGACCTTTAACTTCTGATCTTCCTGCCTACAACTGCTGAGTTGTGGAATTACAAGCATGTGCTACCTGCCAAGATAAGGCTGTGTGGTTTTATGTGGAATTTTTATCTCTGTTCTACAAATGATAAAGTTTTAAAAGCCATCCAGAAGTCGAAACAGCATGTTTCCATTTTAATATAATGACTGATTTTTTTTTTTTTTTTGTCCATCATAGGCCTGAGTTGGTTGTTAAGAAACTCCGATACTATGCAAGATTTATAGTAGTTTGTCTTCTTCTTAACAAAATGGATGTTGTGAAAGATCTGGTAAAGGTAAATTTGGGGTTTTTTGCACTGTTTTGGTATATAACTCAGGCTAGTCTTGAATTTGTAATCCCTATGAATCAGTCTTTCTAGTGCTGAGATTATAAATGTATTTTAAAATAACTGCAACCCAGCCAGTGTGGTACTGCATGCTTTAATCCCAGTACTTGGTAAGCAGTGACAGCCATTGCTTCCCCTAAACTCATTATGTAACCTGGGCTATCTGTAAAATTGACAATCCTCCTTCCTCAATCTTAAGTGCTTACGTACCCAGCTTGATGGCAAACTGATTCTGGATCAGCATGGCCCCTCATGATGGGACATATTACTTGGACATTAACTTGGTCATAAGTAGTGGTCCAGACTCCAGCATTTACAGGGCCCTCAGTGGTAACAGGAACCAAGGAGCCTTGAACATCAACACAAGACCCCCACCACACACACACACAGAGTTGTATCAGAGTCACAGACCAAGGCATTATCTCAGCTCATTCCTTACCACCCTCTTGTGTTCAGATTTGCCTCTCTTCCCTGCACATAAATTATTCTCCTTCTCTCTCTCTCCCATTTTGCCACCCTGTATTCACCATAAGGGTGCCCAACTGCCAGGCACCAGAGGTGGTGGACTCCTGGGTATAAATCTTCCCTCCCCAGGTAGACCTAGGGTGGAGCTGTCGAGATTAAAATTTTACATTTATTTATTTATTTATTTATTTATTTATTTATTTATTTATTTATTTATTGTGTGTGCATGTATGCATAGGCATCAGGTCAGAGGACAACATGCAGGAACTGGTTCTCTCCTTGTGAACTCAGGTTGTCAGGTTGGGTGGCAGAGACATTTACCTGCTGAGCCGTCTCATTTGCCTTTTTGTAGAGATTTTTAATAGCTTCTTTTCTTTGTGGTATTGCTAATACCAGGAATTGTCTGATGAAATTGAAGATTATACTCATCGCTTTAATACTGAAGATCAAGTAGAGTGGAACCTGGTGCTTCAAGAGGTGGCATCATTTATTGAGGTAAAAATTTTTTTTTGTCCAGACAGAGTTTCTCTGTATAACTAGCTGTCTAGCTATCCTGAAACTCACTTTGTAGGCTAGGCTAGCCTCAAACTCAGAGATCCACCTGCCTCTGCCTCGAGTGCTGGGATTAAAGGTCTTTACCACCATGCCCAGCCCATTGAGGTAATTTCTTGAAAAAGGTCCGAGTAACAGATAGGCCAATGACTGTGTTATGTATTTATGGTGTATATATGACTTTGAGAAGAACAAATAACAGTGATATTCTGTGTTATTAATGTGCTCTTTTTTCTTTAGGCAGACCCTGTGATGGTGTTAAATGATGATAATACTATTGTTATCACATCCAGTCGCCTCACCGAAACAGGAGCCCCATTGCTGGAGCAAGGCATGATTGTGGGGCAGTTGTCTCTGGCTGATGCACTCATTATTGGTAATTGTAATAATCAGGTAAAGAAATATGAAGGAATTATGCTTAAAATTCACTTTGAAAAAGATAGTTTTGCACAACATGAAATTCTTGCCTTGTAAAATTCCTAACATCTGTGAGGAATGGTTAAATCATTTATGCTATGTTCATATATATACTACTGACTTTGACGTTGCTGAGAAAGAATTTTTAGTGATATGGAAAAAATACTTATTAGTTTATTTATCACTGAGCTACATCCGCAGCTCAGTCAGTATTTCTAAGTATCAGTTATGTGTTCAAGTAGAGTTGTGTGTATGGCAAACATCTTCACTGATGGATCTTTCTGTTTACCTGTAAAAACAATTATTAGCAAAATAACTACTTAGATGATATCATTTCAACAGATGTAGCAAAGGAGAAGTATACTGTTCTGATGCCTGACATCAGGGGATTTGAGCTAGTCTTCGAGATGATAGGGTGTTTTTCTGAAAAAATACTTTGGTTAAGAACTAGAGAATAACAAGTTGTCCAGAGCAAGCATGCCAAACAGCAGTAACAGCAGTGCTGCTGTCTGAGCTTGGTGGCCTGAGAGGATGAGACACTGGTAGAAGGCAGCATTGGGGGGTAGGAGGAGTGGAGAGAGCAAGAAGCACAGAAAAAAGCCAGGAAGGTGAGTTGTCTTTTGCCAAGTGCACAGGAAACAGCAATGGACCAGAGCAAGGAGGACAAGAGCTAATGAAGGCTGCATGTTAAGGTAGTTTTTTTGTGACTTTTATTATTATTTTTTTTTATTTTAGGTCTTAGTTGTCATTATGACACTTGCATATGTACATGTAGATAAATGTAGATATAGCAACATACTTTGCTGATGTTTACTGACCTCCCCTGGAAAGGATCCTCTTTGTTGAATTTGTGCAGGGTGGATTGAAGACACAATGGAGTTGACAGAGAAGTTAGGAAACTCACAGAAATCTCAGTGAGTGGTAATATTTCCTTGTGCTACAGAAACAGAGGTAATAATAGACAGGGTTGGTTTCCACAGATACTTAGAAGGTACAGCCCATAGCTAGTGCATGAATTCTGGTTAGCATATAATGAAAACCTGAAGCCAAATATCAGAAACAAACCACAGTCACCCAGCCAGCTCCTCAGGCCTGTCTCCTGGAATCCTCTAGCTGAATGCCTCTGAGTCCTCAGCCTGTGAAAGTCTCTGGGAAAGCTGGAAAACCCTCTTTTCTTGCTCCACCCAGCTCTCTTAACTTCCTCTTTCCACATTCCTAAAGCTAGGATTAAAGGTGTGGGCTCTCTCTCTCTCTCTCTCTCTCTCTCTCTCTCTCTCTCTCTCTCACTCTCAATGCAAGCACTTGGGATTGCAGAGGCAGAAGTATTGCTGTAATTTAAGGCCAGCCTAGGCAATGTAAGAAGACTTTTTTTAAATAATATTTTTAACTAATAAGATAGTTTCTTTTACATACCCTCCACTGTTCATCCTCCCTCCCTTTCTCCCAACCCCCTCTCCTTCCCCACCTCCCTCCATTCACTCCTCAAAGAGGGGGAAAGCCTCCTTTGACCAGTCAACACAGGCTTAACATATTAGGTTGAGGCAGGACCTATCTTCTCCTAGTGTCAAGGCTGAGCAAGGCATCCCACCATAGGGAGTGGGCTCCAAAAACCCAGTTCATGTAATGAGGCTATTTTCTGGTTCCCTAGCCAGGGGGCCACCAACATCTTGATTAGAGCAACTGTCATCCTCATTTAGGCAGCCTAGGTTGGACCCATGCAGGCTCTCTAGCTGTCAGTCCAGAGCAAATGAACTCCCATTAGCTCAGGTCAGCTGTCCCTGTGGACATCTTCATTGTGCTCTTGACCCTCCCCTTGCTCATCTAATTGTTCCTCTCGTTAACTGAACTCCAGATATTCAACCAAGTACTGGGCTGTGGGTGTCTGCATCTGCATCATTGGATGTAGGTTCTGTGATAACAATTAGGATTAATACCAATTTCACTATAGGGGAAGGCTAGTTTAGGCACCCTTTCCAGCTTTGCCAGGAGAATTAGCTGGGACCTCCTTGTGGGTTCCTGTGGACTTCTTTAGCTCCAAGTTTCTTCCCAAGCTCATTATGGCTCTCTCTGTCAGGATATCTCCCTTATTGCTCACCTCTTAGTCCCTCCCCCAACTCCACCTTCTTAAACCCTCATTTCCCAACTCCTCTCTTCTCCCTTCTACATCCTCACTCCCAGTTTACCCAGGAGATCTTAACCATTTCCCCTTCCTGGGACAATCCATGTGTATCCCTCTTAGGGTCCTCCTCTCTACCTGTATTCTCTGGGGTTGTGGAATCTATTCTGTTCATCTTTTGCTATGTGTTTACTATCCATTTATGAGTGAATACATACTGTGTTTGTCTTTCTGGGTGTGGGTTACCTCACTCAGGATGATTTTTTTTCTACTTCTATCAATTTGCTTGCAAATTTTATGCCATTGTTTTTTTACCATTGAGTAATATTCCATTGTGTAAATGTAACACATTTTTGTTAGCCTTTTTTTTTTTTTATTGAAGAGCATCTAAGTTGTTCTAGGTTCTAACTATTTACGAATAAAGCTGCTATGAACATAGTTGACCAAGTGTCCTTGTGTTGTGGATGAGCATCTTTTGGATATTGCTGTATCCTGAGGAAAACTGATTCCCAATTTTCTGAGAAACCACGTACTGATTTTCAAAGTGGGTGTACAAGCTTACACTCCCACCATCAGTGGAGGAGTGTTCCCCTTTCTCCATATCCTCTCCAGCACAGGCTGTCATTAGTGTTTCTGATTTTAGCCATTGTGACAGGTTTAAAATGGTATCTCAGAATCATTTTGATTTGCATTTCCCTGATAGCTAAGGATGTTGAACACTTTCTTAAATGTCTTTTAGCCATTTGATATTCTTCTGTTGAGAATTCTCTGTTTAAATCTGTATCCCATTTTTAAATTGGATTATTTGGTTTTTGATATCTAGTTTCTTGAATTCTTTATATATTTTGGAGATCAGCCCTCGGTCAAAAGTGGGGTTGGTGATGATATTTTCCCATTCTGTAGGCTGTCATTTTGTGTTATTGACCATGTCCTTTGCCTTACAGAAGCTTCTCAGTTTCGTGAAGTCCCATTTATTAATTGTTGCTCTCAGTGTCTGTGCTACTGGAGTTATATTTAGGAAATGGTCCTCTGTGCCAATGCATTCAAGGGTATTTCTCACTTTCTCTTCTATCAGGTTCAGTGTACCTAGGTTTATGTTGAGGTCTTTAATCTGCTTGGACTTGAGTTTTATTCAGGGTGATAGATATGGATTTGTTTGCATTCTTCTATATACCATCATCCGGTTATGCAACTACTATTTGTTGAAGATGCTTTCTTTTTTCCATTGTATATTTTTGACGTCTTTGTCAAAAATCAAGTGTTCATAGATGTGTTAATAGGTTAATGTCAGGGTCTTCAGTTCGATTCCATTGGTCAACATTTTGGTTTTTATGCCAATACCAAGCTGTTTTTATTACTGTAGCTCTATAGTAAAGCTTGAAGTAAGGGAGGGATGTTGATGCCTCTGGAACTTTTTTTATTGTACAGGATTGTTTTGGCAATTCTGGATTTTTGTCTTTCTATATGAAATTGAATACTGTTCTTTCAAGTTCTGATAAGTATTGGGTTTGGATTTGGTTGGGGATTGCATTGAATCTGTAGATTGCTTTTGGAAATATTACCTTTTTTACTATTGTTGATCCTACCTATCCAAGAGCATGGGAGATCTTTTCATTTTCTGATGTCTTCAGTTTCTTTCTTAAAAGACTTAAAAGTTCTTGTCATACATGTCTTTTGCTTCTTTGGTTAGAGTTACTTTTGGTTTCATGTGTGAGAAGAGGCATACACTCGCACTACCAAGGCCACACGAGGGATTATTTAAGAGAGTTCCCAGGCAGGTACAGAAACAGAGAAGCAGGACAGGAGAAAAGAGCAACCAAAACATGGCCTTCTCTTTTTAAGGTGCTTCTGTACAACAGTGCTGTGCTGCAATGCTGCATGGGTTTACGCAGCTCAGGGGCATGCCTCCATATGAGGTGCATTCCACCGGAGCCATGTTGATTCAACCTCGTGGAGTGCCAGGAATACTTACAGTTACCCCAAGATATTTTATATTATTTGTGGCTATTGTAAAGGGTGATTGTTTTTAACTTCTTTTCCTGCCTGTTTATTATTTGTATATAGGAAAGCTACTGATTTTTTTTTTTTTTTTTTTTTTTTTTTTTTTTTAGTTAATCTTATGTCCTACCATATCACTGAAGGTGTTTATCAGCTGTAGGAGTTCCCTGGTAGAGTTTTGGGAGCCACTTATGTATACTATTATATCATCTGCAAACAGTGAAAGTTTGACTTCTTTCCAATTTGTATCCCCTTGATCTCCTTATGTTGTCTTATTGCTCTAGCTAGAACTTTAATATAGAGTACTATAGTATATGGTTATGGGGAGAATGGACAACCTTGTCTTGTTCCTGATTTTAGTGAAATCACTTTGAGTTTCTCTCCATTTAGTTTGATGTTGACTATTGATTTGCTGTATATAGCCTTTATTATGTTTAGGTATGTTTACTGTATCCCTGACCTCTTCAGGACCTTTATTATGAAAAGATGTTGGATTTTGTCCAAGGCATTTTCAGCATCTAATAAGATGAACGTGTGATTTTTTTTCTGTCAGGTTGTTTATATGATAGATGACATTTTTCATGTGTTGAACCATCCCAGGATCTCTGGGATGGAGCCAACTTGATCATGGTGGATGCTATTTTTTGATACGGTCTTGAAGTTGGTTTGCCAGTTTTTTATTGAGTATTTTTGCATCAATGTTCATGAGAGAAATTGGTCTGTAATTTTCTTTCTTTGTTATGTCTTTTTGTGGTTTGGGTATCAGGATGACTGTAGCCTCATAAAAAGAGTTTGGCAATGTCCCTTCTGTTTCTATTGTGTGGAACAATTTGAGGAGCTGTGGTATTCGTTCTTTTTTGAAAATCTGATAGAATTCTGTGTTGAAACCATCTGGCCCTGGGCTTTTTTTACTGGGAGACTTTTAATAACTGCTTCTGTTTCTTAGGGGTTATAGGTCTATTTATGTCGTTTATCTAGTCTTGACTTAATTTGGTAAGTGGTACCTGTCCAGACAGCTGTCCATTTCTTTTGGGTTTTCCAGTTTTGTGGGGTATAGGTTTTTGATGTATGACCTAATGATTTTCTGGACTTCCTTGATGCCTGTTGTTATGTTCCCCCCCCCCTTTCATTTCTGGTTTTATTAATTTGAATATACTCTCTCTGCCTTTTGGTTAGTTTGGATAAGCATTTTTCTGTCTTGTTGACTTTCTCAAAGAACCAACTCTCAGATTCATTGTTTCTGTGTATTTATTCTCTTTGTTTCAATTTTATTTGTTTCAGTCCTCAATTTGATATTTCCTGCCACCTCCTCCTTCTGCATGAGTTTGCTTGTCTTTGTTCTAGAGCCTTCAGCTATACTTTCAGTTAAGTCTCTTGTGAGATTTTCCCAAATTTTTAAAAAATATTTATTTATTTGTTATGTATACAGTGTACAGAAGAGGGCACCAGATGTCATTATAGATGGTTGTGAGCCACCATGTGGTTGCTGGGAACTGAACCTCAGAACCTCTGGAAGAACAGTCAATGCTCTTAACCTCCAAGCCATCTCTCCAGCCCAAGTTTTCCAAAATTTTTATGTAGGCATGAACTTTCATCTTAGCACTGCCTTCATTGTGTCTCATAAGTTTAGGTATGTTGTGGATTCATTTTCATTGAATTTTAAGAAGTCTTTAATTTTTTTTTTTTAAACTTCTTCCTTGACCCAGAAGTGATTCAATTGAGAGATGTTCAGTTTCCATGAGTTTGTAAGCTTTCTGTGGTCTGTGTTGTTGCACTCAAACTTTAGTCCATGGTCTTTTGATAGGATACAATTATTCTCATTTTTGTATGATAAAGTATATGGTCAATTCTAGAGAAAGTTTCGTGAGGTGCGTAAAAGAAGGTATATTTCTTTTTATTTGGGTGGAATGTTCAGTATATATCTGTTGAGTCTATGTGAGTCATAATATCCATTAGCTCCCTCTTTTCTCTGTTAAGTTTCTGTCTGATAGACCTATCCATTGGTGAGAGTGGGGTATTGAGGTCTCCCACTATTAGTGTGTGGGGTTTAATGTGAAGTTTAAGCTTTAGTAATATTTCTTTTACATATGTGGGTGTCTTAGTGTTGGGGGCATAAACGTTCAGGATTGAGACTTCATCTTGATGGATTTTTTTCTGAGATGAATAAGCAATGTCCATCCTGATTTCTTTTGATTGAATTTAGTTTGAAATTTATTTTTTTAGGTATTAGGCTGGTACACCAGCTTGTTTCTTAAGTCCAATTGATGGGAAAGTCTTTTCCCAACCCTTTACTCTGAGGCAATGTTTGTCTTTGAAGATGAGGTATGATTCTTGTATGTAGCAGAAGGATGGCTTCTATTCTTAGTGTCTGTGGAAATCAGCTGGTTTTCATTGTTGCCATTGAGTAGTCGAGTGTTACTGTGATGGGTCTGCCTTTACAAGTTACTTGGCCTTTTTCCTTTGTAGCTCTTTTTTTTTTTTTTTCCAACTTTCTTTCTTTCTTTCTTTATTTGCCTTGGTGTTTGCCTGGAACTGGAACTACAGACAGTTGTTATCTGCTATGTGGGTGCTGGGAATCGAACCCGGGTCCTCTGGAAGAGCAGACGGTGCTCTTAACTGCTGAACCATCTCTCCAGCCCTCCTTTGTAGCTCTTAATAGTCTTTCTTTATTCTGTTGGTTTAGTGGCTTGATGTGACAAGGGGAACTTTTTGGGGCCATTTAATTTATTTGGTGCTCTGTAATCTTGTATTTTTATGAGTATTTCTTTCTTTAGATTTAGAAAGTTTTCCTCTATGATTTTGTACAATATATTTTCTGTGCCATTGAGCTGAAATTCTTCTCCTTCTTCTATTCCTATTATTCTTAGATTTGATCTTTTCATGGTGTCCCAGATTTCCTGGACATTTTGTGTTATGACTTTTTTTTTTTTTTTTACTTTAGTGTTTTCTTTGACTGATGTATCTAATTCCACTATTGTATCTTCCACACCAGAAGTTCTGTCTTCCATATCTTGCATTCTGTTGGTTATGCTTGCATCTATAGTTCCTGTTTCTTTCCTCAAATTTTTCATTTCTAGTATTCCCTCTATTCGTGTCTTCTTTATTGTTTGTATTTCGTTTTTTTTAAATCCTGAACTGTCACCTTCACCTGTGGTTGCATTTTCTTAGGTTTTTTTTTTTTTTTTTTTTTTTTTTTTTTTTTTTTTTTTTTTTTTTTTTTTTTTTTTTTTTTTTTTTTTTTTTTTTTTTTTTTTTTTTTTTTTTTTTTTTTTTTTTTTCTGTAAGGGATTTGTTGATCTCTTCCAATTTTTTGTTTTTTTCCTATTTCTTTAAGGGAATTTATTTCCTCTTTTAAGGCTTCTATCATCTTCATAAAGTTGTTTTTAAGGTCTTTATGCTTCTAGATTGGCATATTTTAATCTTGTTGTAGAACCAACAGATCCTGATGGTGTCATATTGTTTTTATGTTGTCATATATATTCTTGCATTGATGTCTGCCCATTGCTTCTTTGGATTGGTGCAGGTTTTGTCTGGGAGCTGTTCTTGGTGCAATCTGTTCTGGCTGTGTCTATGTCTCAGGGAGCCTCTCTTGGTCCAATCTGAACTCTTGGTCCACTTGGAGTTGCAATATTCTGTGTCTCTGTGAGCTGTCTTGGTCCAATAGAAGCTTGCAGTTTCTGTGTCTTAGGAAGTCTATCATGGTCCAATATGAGCTCTTGTTCCTATAGGAGCTCCTAATCCAATAGAGGCTAGTGAAATCTGTGTTTCAAGAAGCTACATGGGTCTAGTAGAGACTGTGTCTCAGGGAGCCACTGACGTTGCAGGGTGATGAGATGGTGTGGGGGATGGGGTGGGATTTGTAGATGGGGGTGTCCAACAAACTAGGGTGTTAATAGGGAGTTCTTTCCTGCTGGCCTGAGAATGGGACAGCAATGGGTGGGAGTGGGGTTTCATGTATTGTGCCCCACTGAGGCCTAGGTCCTGGAGACCAGGCTCTCTGGCTAAACTGGGTGAAGTGTCACTCACCTCTTGATCCAATAGGAGCTGATGAACTTTGGATCTCAGGGAGCCACTGAGGTCATAGGGTGATGAGACGGTTTGGGGGGTTGGAGTGGAATTTGTAGATGGGGTGTCCAACAAACTGGGATGTTAATAGGGAGTTCTAGCCCACAGGAGTCTTTCCTGCTGGCCTGAGATTAGGGCAGCAATGGGTGGGAGTAGGTTCTGTAAGCCTCTTGTACCTTCATAGGCGTGTTGGGAAAGTTTGCCTTCTATGACTTTGTTGAATATACTTTCTGTGTATTTGAGCTGGAATTCTTTTTCTTCTATCCCTATTATTTTAGGTTTGGTCTTTTCATAGTGTCCCAGATTTCCTGGTTGTTTTGTGTTTTAAAACATGCTGGATTTAACATTTTCTTTAAGCAGTGAATCTGTTTCCTCTTTTGTATTCTCAGTGCTTGAGCTTCTCTCTTCTGCCTCTTGAATTCTGTTGTTGATGCTGCCTCTGTGGTTTCTACTCGTGTACTCAGATGTCCCTTTTCCAGACTTCCCTCAGTTTGTGTTTTTCATTGTTGCCTCTATCAATTTTTAAGTTTTGGACTGTTTTCTTTACCTGTTTGTTTTTTCTAGGCTTTGTTTGGTTTCTTGGAATTCTTTAAGGGATTTATTGATTTCTTCCCAATTTTTTGATTGTCTTTTTCTCTATTTCCTTAAAGGAATTTTTCA
Organism: Sigmodon hispidus; assembly: GCA_004025045.1. NCBI lineage: Eukaryota > Metazoa > Chordata > Mammalia > Rodentia > Cricetidae > Sigmodon > Sigmodon hispidus. The sequence continues at coordinate 19,975 of PVIH01006430.1, forward strand.
TTTCCTCCTTGAGGGCTTCCATCAACTTCATAAACTTATTGTTAAAGTAGTTTTCCTCTTTAACTCTGGGAGGTTCGGGTCTGGCTGTTGTAGAACCTGTAGTTTCTGGAGGTGTTACGTTTTTCTTTATGTTGTTGAATGCATTCCTACACTGCCTTCTACTCATTTCTTCCTCAGATTCATACAGTTGGAGCCTGTGTTTCATGGGAGTCTGCTTCTTTCAGTTGTCTTTCTGTATTGCTCTCCTTCCTGCTTGCTGCAGTAGGGGGGACTGTCTCTGATGGACTCTGGTACCTTGGAGGGAGGCTAGGTCTCTGGTATTGGGATGAAAGATGTGGGGGAGGGGCCAGGTATGTGCTACCAGTGCCTGGAGCTGGTGTTCTGGGATGGTCAGCCAGGAGCTCAGAGTCTTACCTGTCCTTCCTACTTGCTATAGTAGGAGGGTGTCTCTGGACTCTGGTGCATTGAGGAAGTTAGGCGCCACTTTTGTATTTTTGAGACAGCGTCTCACTGTGTATTACTGCCTGTGTAGTGCTGGCCTCCCAAATGCTGAGATTGAGGGCATATTTGAACTGAGCTTGCCTTAACTTCTCAAGTGCTATGATTAAAAGTGTGTTCCACTATGCCCAGCAAGACCTTGTCTTTAAAAACAAAAGAATAACCAAAGTAGAAAGCTACCTCAAAAAGAAACTGTAATTCTGCTATGTGTAGAGTTTGCTCCCTAGAACACAAAAAAGCCAAGTATGGTGCTTTTGGAGGGCCAAAGTAGATGTTGAGGCCCTGTCTAAACAGACAAGAAGAGAGAGTGAGTAAAACTGCTAGCGTTGATTCTGCCCTGAAAACACTCTCAGTAATGTCCTCTTTGACAGTGAAAAGACAGAAAGCCAACTTGTTGTCTCCTGCTTTGTTTCATTGTCCTGTAGAGGTGATGGATGATGACAGTTTGGGGCTCTGATACACTTTTATAACAGTTTTGGAAAATCAGTGGAATGTTGAAATGTTAAATGTTTTCAGAAATACTTCTATTAATGATCTTTATTTCTTTTAATTTTTTTTTTATTCAGTGAAATTTTGAATGAGGAGAAACAATTTTGCTGGTTTGCTAAAAGAGATATTAAACGGGATTCAGACCCAGCTTAATGGTAGAACACTTTCCTAACATGCATGAGGCCCCTGAGCCTATACCTAGCATTGTATTATGTGTGTATGAATGAAGTACATTTTTCTTTTGATTTTAGAGTCAGGATTTTTCTATGTAATAGCCCTGGCTGTCCTAGAATTCACTCTGTATACCAGGCTGGCCGCAAACTCATAGAGATCTACCTGCCTCTGCCTCCCAAGTGTAGGAATTAAAAGTGTGCACCACCATACCTGATCTGAGGTTTAGTTTTGAAACTTCAGTGGATAATCTTTCTAAAAATATTTTAACTAAAACATTTCTATTTTATTTTATAGAAGCAGACAATTTATAAACCTCTCCTCTTGGTTCTGTCATCACATGTTCCTAGATCTTCTGCTTAAAGATTTTTGAAAATAAAGAAGGATGTACTTTTTTTTTTTTTTTTTAATGTTCATTGTTTTACCTACATGTGTATCTTTGAGGGTGTCAGAAGCCCTGGAACTGGAGTTACAGGCAGGTGTGAGCTGCCATCTAGATGATGAGATTTGAACCCAGGTACTCTGGAAAAGCAACCAGTACTCTTAACTGCTAAGCCATCTCTCCAGCCCCATGAGAAGGATGAACTCTAAATGCATTGAAGAGATTATAAAATATGAATCCAGACATAGCTCAGCTTAACTACATGTTACCATGTTTTTAGGACTTTTTTTAAAAAAATATTTATTTTTTATATGAATTGGTGTTTGCCCACATGTATAGTTATATAATGTATAGTGTAAGAATGTCAAATTTTGGATTTACAGACAGTTGTTAGCTGCCATGTGGTTGCTGGGAATCGAACTCGGGTCCTCCGGAAGAACAGTCAGTGCTCTTAACTGCTGAGCCACCTCTCCAGCCCAGGAATGTTTTTATAACTTGTTGCTTTTTAAAATCCGCTTGAGGAAATTGATGCATTGTGAGCACCTAAATATGGTTAATTACACAAAGTAGAGAGTGAGCACAGAAATATTGCTGCACATTTGTGAATAAAATACAAGTTGTCTCTGGGCATAGTGGCATACGCCTTTAATCCCAGCACTTGGTAAACAAAAGCAGACTCTGAGTTCAAGGCCATTGTGGTCTACATAGCAAATTCCAGGTCAGCCATGGAAACTTGCTAAGAATCTGTCTCAAACAAACAAAAATCCCAACCCATTATAGGCAACTAAGGAAAGCTGATTGTGGAAGAATAGTTCTCCTCAGGGATGTGCTCCCTAATTGATTATCCAGTACCAAATGGTGGGCTGTGAAATCATACAGATATGAGTAGCACTAAATGGACTGAGCGAGCTGTATTTATATTTCAGTGTACACACATAAACACATACACCAACAGCAACTAAAGAAAAAGAGGCCATCATTTAAAGAAGGAAAAAGGCAGGTGGTATATGGGAAGAATTGGAGGGAGAAAAAGGAAGGGGGAATGTAGTTTTAAAAATTAATATATATATATATATATTAAAAAGAAGCTATTATTAAGTATACTTAAAAATCAAGAGCAATAATGTGATTAAAGACCAGAAGTTCAACAAGGAGGTTGTGGCACATGCCTTTAATCCTAGCATTGGGGAGACAAAGGCAGGCAGATCTCTGAGTTCGAGGCCATCCTGGTCTATAGAGTGAGTTCCAGGACAGCCAAGGCTATTCAGAGAAACTCTGTCTTGAAAGAAAAAAAAAAAAAAAAGACCAGAAGTTCTGCTTGTTACATTAATGACCAGGTATATTTTTCTTTCAGGTTAAATTCAGTGAATTAACTGTTGACATGTTTCGGATGTTGCAAGCCTTGGAGAGGGAACCAATGAATTTAGCTTCCCAGATGAATAAACCAGGAATACAGGTAACCTGCCTACATTTTCCAGAGTATTCTTACTGCTTCTGCTTTGCTTTTCTTACTCATGTAAATAAAGAATTTGCTCAAACCTGCTAAGGGTGCCTCACACTGTAAGATACATTAGGAGGCCAAACAGTAGAGTTGTTGCAAGTTAGAAAACCTGCCTGGGCTACATAGTGAGTTCCTGTGACAAAACAAAAAGAGCTCTCTATAAGACAGAGAAGTTGATAAGCACAATCACAAACACTGGATAAAATAAAATGAGGACATAAAAGAATGAGGAAAAAGAGAATGGAGATTGTTGACCCTGATAACTGAGCTATGACATACCACTTATGTGACATTTGGGTATGTCTCCATAGGAGGCAGCTGACAAGCCCACCAGACGAGAAAACCCCCACAAGTATCTGCTCTACAAACCCACCTTCAGCCAGCTGTATACTTTCTTAGCAGCGTCTTTTAAGGTATGTCTGGCCCAGTGTTTTCTTCTGCAGTGGGGAAAGTGCGCTCATGGTAGACTTGGTCACTCTTCAGATGCCTGACTTAAAGTGTTTAGTATTCTATGGACATGTAAAAGTGCTGTTCTGGGAGTGATTCTGACCCTTGCTGTTTTGGGAATGGTAATTGCTGATGATGTGAGATGGTAATTGCTGATGATGTGAGTGATTTTTTTTTTTTAACCATCAATTCAGTGGTTAAAAATTGGTTATCATTCTCTCCCTTCCAGACCTTTATTACTAAACAACTTTAGAGTTAACACTCAATGCAAAACTGAAAAACAAGAAGAGAATGTGTAACATTTACATGCTCAGGAAGCTCTGTGAAACATTGCTACTATCTGATAGAAGTATGTAGTAAATGCCTATCATTCTGTATTTGGATGGGAGTTGGAAGCCCTCTTGGACTACATAGCAAGGCTGAGGCCAGTGTGGGCTCCATACAGCCTCAAAAAAAAAAAAAAAAGAAAAGAAAAAGAAAAAGAAAAGAAATGAAGGGAATTAGGTGGTGTCTCCCAAAATTTATATAGAGGAAGGTACAAAGGGAAGTTGGTTATTTTTTTTATCCACAGTGAAGATCTTTCTACATTTCATGTTTTCAGATATCATGCTCTAGCAAATGGGGTGTTGCAAGTGGAAAATGTGTTCACAGCTTTAGGCCACAGTTATGTAGTATAGATTATAGATTATAGTGAATCTTTACCACCAGTGATTTTAAATTGGATCATTTTCTTTTGGAAATAACAGCAATGTGTTAAACAATATCATTTTCCTCACAGCCTTAAATTGCTCTGAACGTTAAATAAAACTGTGTTGTTATTTTTCTGTCTGTGGTCTTTTGTGTGTGGTTTTCTTTCATTTCAGGAGCTGCCTGCCAATAGTGTGCTTCTGATTTACTTGTCAGCCACTGGTGTTTTCCCCACAGGTCGCTCTGATGGCGAAGGTACAATAAAGGAATGCTCCCACTGTAAGCAGGGCTTGAATTTTCTCTATTTTCTACAAGACAATGGCCTGCAGCCCAGAGACCACCTCAAGTTTTTTAGAGAAGCTTCCAATTTTAAAACCTGGTCTGCTTGTTTAGTGACAGTGTTGAAAAGAATGTGCTTAACTCTTCACATTCAACTATTATTCTTTGAAGTCCAAATATCCTGAAACAATACACTGATTAAATTTATACTTTGTTCTCAAATTTGTCGAAAGCATCATATGTAGCTTTATGCATATGCAGTTTGATGTTTGACATTGCAAAGGATTATGGAATCTGCCTGACTATTTATTTGACATCATTGATTATTGTAATTTTTTAATACATTTGGGAATCTGGTCAAAGGCAACATTATTGCCTAAAGTCTTAGTAGAAATCTGTACTTTTGTAACTATGAAAGTTCAAGTCCTTGTTACAATTTTATTTTCAATCCTTTTTACTATGCATTCAGTCCATGCAATATTGGGATGCTGTTTCAGAATAAGACCTAAGGCTGTCAGAACATATGAGCTTAGAAGTTGTTCAGACTAGATGAGCAACTTAGATGTTAATGAAGAAAATAAATCACTTTCAACATTTTCCTCCTCATCTGTCTGTTGAAATTGGCATTCCTTTATAAAATGCATGACCCACCATCTTTCTTGCATGACGTACAAAGTAGTAAAATGTTACAGTGAAAACAAAACAGAACAAATCTCTACAGCCTTTATATTGAAGTGATGTTTTACAGGGCTATAATCCAAGTGTGACGGGAGGGGATGGGGGATAATGGGACTAATGGGCAGATAACAAGGGAGGGAGAAGACAAAATCAGTAACTGCCTCAGCTCTTATTTAAATGTTAGTCACATTTTAAGTATCTCTTGTTTGAAAACATGTTATTAAAGCAGCTATTCTGTGTCTTAAGTTAGACTATTGACCTCTTAATTTACTTTTTGTGATTAAAATAGGTACTAACTGAATGTTCCTTTCTCGGAGATTATCTGAACATCCCAAAGTCACTGTTTAACTTAGACAAGAGTTAACTAACTATTATGATGGGGTTGCTAACGTGTAAACCATAATTAAAGAGGCTTACATAATAGTAAAATAATGGGTCTTTTATGTACTGGAATTTAGCAGAATATTTTATAAAAATAAAATTTTGTTAATCAGAATATTCAAATTCAATTTTTAATTTTTCTTTAAATCTTACACTTAGTAGTTAATTTAAAATTATATTTGCTGGAACTGGTACAATAGTGTATCCCTGTAAGGCCGTTATTCAGGATGCTAAAGCAAGAGGATCACTTAAGCCTAGGAGCTCAAGACCAACCTGTGCAATATAATGAGAGCCCTGAATCCTGAATATATAGATAGAAGGAGAAGGAGAGAGAGAATGAAGTTTGCAGTTAGCAGCTTTCTTTGTTAAACCAGAAATTGAAAGTTTGTTTGCAGTGTAAATGTTATTTTCAACATCCCAGGTCTCCATCCCTTTTTACCACCCAAATTAATGGGATGCTGTAAGATTCTTGGTTTTGATGCTGTTGCTGGATTGTTTGTTTGTTATTTTATTTTTGTTTTGTTTTGTTTTTGTCAGAGTCTCTCTGTGAAGCCCTGGCTATCCTGGAGCTCACTCTGTAGATCAGGCTGGCCTCAAATGCACTGAGAGCAACCTGCCTCTGCCTCTTGAATGCTGGGATTAAAGGGGTGTGCTACCATGCTTGGCTGTAGATTCTTAAGTGATTTTTTCGGCTGGAGAGATGACTCAGCGGTAAAGAGCACGGGCTATTCTTCCAGAGGACCTGAGTTTAATTCCCAGCATCCACATAGCAGCTAACAATTGTCTGTAATTCCAAGATCTGGCACCCTTAAACAGTTATACATGCAGGCAAAACACCAATTCACATAAAATAAAAATAAATACTTAAAAAATAATTAAGTGCTTTTTTAAGCATGAAAGTAGGCAATGTGCTGAAATCATAAAAATAATTGCATTATAGTAAAATATTAAATTTAAAAATTATGTTTTGTGCTTATTTTGTGCTTGTATCACTTGTATCAAAGGGAGATTCACTGGTACTCATCTATATGAGCTTCACATCAGTCTGTGTTACCCTCCAGTTGGATTCTAGGTTTCTTCTCTTTGTTCTTTAGGTCCTTATGACTTTGGAGGTGTACTTACTAATAGTAACCGGGACATTATAAATGGAGATGCAATCCACAAACGAAATCAGTCCCACAAGGAAATGCACTGGTATGTTTTTTAGTGTCTCTTTATCCTAGGGATCAAAACTCTAAATTTTAAGAGAAATGAAAACATTTTACTATTAGATAGGTTCCCTTAGACTACTGTTATAGCACTTATTTGTGTCTTGTGTAAAGGCATTTTCTTTTTCTAGCACAGAACCATCTTTAGAATTTCTCTAGCTGAAAAAGAAAATTCTGTTTTTAATGAACAGTAGGCTTGTCTGATAATACTTTTTAAATACCAACTATTCATTTGGAAAAATAGATAAAGGAGAAGACCAAGCCTGTGTTTCAAATTATTCATGCCATAGCTAAAGTTTCCCCAAGCCACATATGGTGCTGTTACTCACCTTAGTTTTAAATCATTTATTTTAGAAAATGTAACAGATATATGAGAACATGCACAGCATCACTAATCATCTAAGAAGTGCAGATTAAAACTGTGAGAAGTTATTACTTAGCATCTGTTAGGATAGTTGTTGCAAGCACAAATGTTGAGGACATGAGCAGAGAGCCCCTGAAGACTGTTGTGAGAATATAATTTGATTGGTACAATTATTGTGGAAAATAGTAACTTCCTCTAAAAGTTAAGAATAAGAGCCAATGAGATGGCTCAGCAGGTGAATGTGCTTGCCACCAAGCTTGATGACTGAACTCAACCTTGTATACCTACAGGGTAGAAGTGAACTAAATGTCCACAGGTTGTTCTCTGACCTCCAGTACACTGTGGTATAGGTATGCAGTGGTGGGTGGGGCCTGGGGAGGAGAAAGAGAGAGAGAGAAATGAATGAGTGAATGAATAAATAAATAAATGTAAACTTGTTTAAAATAGCTCAACATTTAAAGCCCTTGCCACACAAACAAGAATACCAGAGTTTCAGGCTGGAGAGTTAGATACTCAGAGGTCAAGAGCACTGGCTGCTCTTCCAGAGGTCCTGAGTTTAATTCCCAGATACAACATGGTGGCTCACAACCATCTGTGATTTGATCTGGTGCCCTCTTCTGGCCTTCGGGCAAAACACTGTATACATAATAAGTAAATAAATCTTTAAAAAAAAAAAAAAAAAGAAAAAGAAAAGAAAAAGAAAAAGAAAAAAGTACCAGAGTTTGGATCCCCCATGTTAGGTGTTTGTTGGCCTGAAATGGAGAAGAGGAAATTCATTCAGCAAGCTGGCTTACCAGGCTACACATCTCAGCAAGCTCTGAGTTTGATTGAAAGACTGCCTCAAACAATAAGATAAAAACTGATTTAAGAAGATTCCCAGCATTAACCTCAGGCACACATCACACACACACACACACACACACACACACACACACACACACACACACACAGACACACACTACAAAGAAGAAAAGCTAGACTGTAAAACAGTAACCCCCGGGGCTGGAGGGATGGCTCAGAGGTTAAGAGCTCTGACTGTTCTTCCAGAGGTCCTGAGTTCAATTCCCAGCAACCACATGGTGGCTCACAACCATCTATGATGACATCTGGTGCCCTCTTCTGTATACTATATAATAAATAAATAAACTTTAAAAAAAAAAAAACAGTAACTCCCATTTCTTAGTCTAAATCTAAAAGAAATGAAACTATGTCACTTAGTACACTATTCTCAACCAGATGTCTGTACCCCCTATTCATTACATTACTCACAAAAGTCAAGATTTAGAAATAACCTATTGAGACTTGGCCATACAATGAACAAAACTCCTCACTGGTTTTGTTGTTGTTGTTTATTTATTTTCCTGCAGCCTTCATCCTGGAGATCTCTATCCATTCACAAGGAAACCCCTGTTCATCATCGTGGACTCCTCCAACAGTGTTGCCTACAAAGTAAGTCCCTAGAGAGCTAGTGTGCGTGCCAGGTATATAGCAGTAACCTCAGGGTCCCCATTTCTAACATGTGCCCTTTTATTTTGCTTTGTTTTACTTTTAATCTTATAGTTTGTATTTAGTGTTTCTGTTCTTTTGAGGTGGTGCATGCTAGTCAGGATCTGATGTATGGGAATAGAAAAAAAGAAGAAACCGATGAATGGACTCTCAGTGGAAAATAATAAATGGTCCTGCAAGGGGAAAAAAAATTCAAGATTTCCAAAGTCCCTGGTGGGAGGTTTATGTTTGTTATATAACCCAGAATGTTTTGTTTTTACAGAGCTAGAGATAATATGAATGACTTATTTTCTAGTCTTTAGACACTTTGTTTCTGTACACCTCATCTGTTATAGTTTAAATGAAACTCCATCTCATGCTACATAGTGATGATCTTGAATATTAACAATGTTACATACATCTTGTTTTTCCATGAGTGAGCCTGAATATTGGAGTGAGTGGCAGTGGTTTTACCAGAAAGTACTTTTGCAATATCTTGTTATTGAGACAAATCCTTGGGGGCTGGTGAGATGGTAATGATTAAGAGCACTGACTGAGAACCTGCTCCCACATGGCAGTTCACAACTGTTTATAACTCCAAGGTCTGACACCCTGACACAAACATACATGCAGGCAAAACACCAGTGCACATAAAATAAAAGGAGGAAGAGGAAGGAGGAGGAGAAAAAGAAAGATCCTAATCAACTGAAAAAGCATCATTGGCGGGTAGAACACTTTGACATCATTAGAATTCAAGCTGTAATCATTTATAATAAAGCAAAACAGATTTTAGCCTCTTTTGTGTCTTGTTGGGATGTTTCATTAGGGGAAAGCATTTCTACACTGGGCTGGGTACTTGCTTCTGCTCCTGAAAGTTCCTTCTTCAATGGCTATCAACGTAAATGAAGAAGCAAACATTAGTCAGTTTTTTCTAGCATGGCAGTAGAAATGGCTGGTAGGCAAGAATGGTGACCTAACATATATAGTTTCTGTTTTTTCATGTTTAGTTTCATTTTAAAAATTAAATGTGAGTTCTAAGAGCATTTAACTCACCTTAAATTTTTTAGCATGTTTCTTGCTACCCATTTTGCTGAGTTCAGTGTTAGATTTTTTTTTATTTTTAGTATCTGTCTTTTCTTAATTTATGTAAGTATGTATGTATGTATGTATGTATATATACATATATATTTGTTGGGTGTGGGAAGGATGGGGAGCTTCTAAAGGAAGGCCAACACAGGATTGGTTAGCATTCAGAGCAGCTTGACATACTAAGTGAGTCCCTGTCTGAAACAAAATGATCTAGTCAAGAAAGTCCAGCATATAAATATGTATAAATCATATGTATATAAAAGTTTTTAAAGAGTAAAACAGGCTGGAGAGATGGCTCAGAGGTTAAAGGCTCCCAGAGGTCATGAGTTCAATTCCCAGCAACCACATGGTAGCTCACAACCATCTATAAGGAGATCTGGTGCCCTCTTCTGGTGTGTAAGAATACAGACAGGCAGAACACTGTACACATAATAAATCTTTAAAGGAGAGAGAGAGAGAGAGAGAGAGAGAGAGAGAGAGAGAGAGAGAGAGAGAGAGAGAACAGAAAAAAAATGGAAGAAAAATCAGTGTAGTAATTCAAGAAAGTGGGCAATTTTTATACTGAAAGAATTCCCCAAAACTAGCAGTTCAAAATATACCCAGGACAGGGCCATTCCTTTTTATTTAATATAGATACAACTAGAGAAATAAATGTATGTGTACATATAATACATACATACATACATACACACACAATAGACCTATATAATTTTCTTTTCTCATGTTTGAAATATCTTCTCATATTTTTGAGTACCTTAAATGATTATTTTTATTTTATTTGTATGTGATACAATTTAAGGCCTCACATCATGCTAGGTGAGTGCTTTGTCTACCTACACTTCCAGCCACAGAAATCATCTTATATTGTGCTTTGCTCTGTGCTGAGTTGTCTATGTTTCTTGTTTGTTTGTCTTGAGAGAGGATTTCTCTATGTAGCAACGGCTGATCTGAATCTCACTCTGTAGACCAGGCTGGTTTCAAACTCACAAGAGATCTGCCTGCCTTTGCCTTACGAGTGCTGGGATTAAAGATGTGTGTCATCACCACTTGGCTTGTCTCTGTTTCTTTTTACCTCTTTTATATGAAACCTTACTCAAAGTATCATAACTCTTACTTGTCTGGTTCTGTTTTAGAATCGAGGCAAGGAACTGGGTGAGTGGATACAACTTGTCATGTTGGAGATGGATCATTTAGTTGGGTGGTAAACACTTAAATCAGATCTTTAAGTCTTCCTTTATTCTTACATCATATTTATCAAATAAAACCCATTATTTT
>PVIH01006430.1:31008-51039 GCA_004025045.1 Sigmodon hispidus
TTTCTTTTTTTTTTTTTTTTTTTTTTTTTTTGTTTTTTTTTTTTTTTTTTTTTTTTTTTTTTTAAACTTTATTTATTTATTTGCCTTGGTGTTTGCCTGGAACTGGAACTACAGACAGTTGTTAGCTGCCATGTGGGTGCTGGGAATCGAACCCGGGTCCTCTGGAAGAGCAGACGGTGCTCTTAACCGCTGAGCCATCTCTCCAGCCCCACATTTAAGGTTCTTAATAAATACATGGTGAATGGTGAGATAAAGGTACTATATCCTTATCCATAAGGAATCTTTATGCGAAGGATTAAATGTCCTGTGTAATTCTTCTTTCTCATCTTTGCATGTTAGTATGAGCTTCTTGACAGGAGGAAGTGATTGATAAACCAAAAATCTTTGTAACAGCTGTGATCCATATTTTGCCTAATTTGTTTCCATTAGAGTTAAAGTGAGCACATTCATTGGCTTTCTCTGTGGTAATGTAGCATTAGCTGGATTTTTTTTTTTTTTTTTAAAGAAAGAAAAAGGTCATAATTACTATAGAATTTTTTTTAATTCTTTGGGGAAAAAAAGATTCATTGTGAATATTGAAAATTTAAGTGCAAATGGCTGTTAAAAACAGGTTATCTTGAAACAGCCTTAACCTAAAGCATTTGATGTGATATGTCCAAATTGCTTGTACTCTTTTGTGACTTTTACCATATAGTCAGTTATATCTGGTCCCCTGCAGCCCCCCTCAATTTCCAAAATTCCATTTCTTTCTTGCCTCTTGGAAATTTCTTCTCTTAGCTTCTAATAATCTGCACTTAATTTGTAATGATAATACTTTTGATTAAATATGTCAGAGTATCATAAATGATATGAATTGTTAGGTTGGAGTTTTTTGTTAATGATAATGACAGTTCTGAGCCTGTCTCTTTACTAGCTGACTCTTGACCCTCTCTCCCATCTCCTCCTTGGACTCTCTTAGGCTTTCCTTATTTCTTACTTTCTTTAATATTTTCCTTCATCATGTTTTTGTTAGGTTAGGAATTGTGTCATTTTTTTTCATCCTGCTTTAGTTCACAGTGTCTCCTTAGCTGTATCTAACACATTATTAATCCATCTTGAGTTTCATGTTGCTGTAGGTATTTTTTATCTCTCTAGTTCCTTTTGATATATTATATTGTCTGTTATAGTTTACTATTTTTAGTCTTTGCTTTTATTTCTTTGAGCTTAATAAACAGTTATTGGTATTGTTTATCACATATTCTTATACTTGAGTCTACTTTTGCTACTTAATATATCATTTTCTGTTTTCATGTTTGTGCATGTTTGATTATTTTTAAATTAAAAATTTTTGTTTTGTTTATGTGTATATATTGTGTATATGTACCATATATGGGCAGATAGATGTCTGGAAAGGTCAGAAGCAGGCATTGGATTCCATGGGGCTGAGAATTGTGAGCTGCTGACGTCAGTGCTGTGGATGGAAGTGGAGTTCTCTTGATGTTCAGCAAGAGCTCTCAGCCACTGATCTGTCTCTCCTGCCCCAATATGTTTGATTTTGTGTGTGTGATTGGAAGAAGTTCATGAGGAGCCTACAGTTTCAGAAGTTTTCATTTGCTTGTACAAGACATGTAGAAGTACCACTACCACCTGTTTGTGGTATCACCCATGTAGTGGACACTTAAGCTGCAGGTATGTAAGAGCGCTGGCAACTTGCAGGAAGTAATTGTCTGTTGAAGTTAACACCAAGAAACATTACCATTCTGTAAGAAATGGTTCTAGTGGGAAGACATGTCAGGGCTGATTTTACTTCATTCTTCCTTTAAAGGGATAGCCCTGTAGGATTCTCCTCTAATGTGAACAGATGGTTATCTTACCATCTTTGCCCTTTTTTAAGTGTAGCTTATAAAACCTAAATTCAAGTTACTAGTTTGCCTTAGGCCAACTAAGGTCTGGCATTGGCTTATTTGTCTGGTCTCTTCTAGTAGTTTGTCTTTATGTCTCTGACCATCTTTGGAGTGTTCCTGGATTCCATCCTATTCCCCTTATTTTCCATCCATAGCTGATTCCTGTAGTGCTCATACTTAATTATTGTACTCCACTGACTTCTTCCAAGAGTATTATTTCCTGATGAAACCTCTCTCTAGAACTAGACTTATAATCATCTACCTACATTGTGTATCCAGTTGAAAATTTTTCAGACAATTACAAACTAATAGAAACCACCATACCCAAGACAATACTAGATCACTTCTACTTCCAAACCCCCTGTCCCGATTTTTTTGGTTGGTTGGTTGGTTGGTTAGTTGGCTGGCTGATTTTTTGAGTTTTTGTTTGCTTGTTTGTTTGGTTGGTTGGTTTGGTTTGGTTTGTTTTTTTTTTTTTCTTTTATAGTTATCCCAGCTGAAAGTTGTGGGTTCATTCTTGATATTATTCCCGTTCCCTTCTATAGCACATTATCTCATGAAACTTTCGAGGATCTAACTAAATCTAAAAGTCCCAAATCTCATGGACATTTCCCTGGTCCACACCAGGAGTGGGTTGTGTATATGTGGAGGTCAGAGAACAACTTTGAGACAGTTTTTTTTTTCTTCCGTTTAGTTTCTGGGGATCAAACAGGTTGCCAGATATGGCTGCAAGCACTTTCACCATCTTGCCAGCCACACTTTGTTATTTTAGATAGGATCTTTTACTAGGACCTAGGATTTGCCTATCATTCTAGGTTAGCTGGCCAATGAGCCCCAGGTCCAACTGTCTCTGTCTTCTCAGTGATGGCATTGTAAGCATGTACCACATTTTGCCTTCTACATATTTGCTAAGCAAATTGAACTCAGATCTCATGCTTGCTTATGTGGCAAGTATTTCACCAACCAGGTCCTAAAATTTAAATATTATCTGATGTGCCAGGTATAGTCACCTGTGTCTATAGGTTGAGGTGGGAGGTTTACTTGACTTCAGGAATTCAAATTCAACCTAAACAACATTACAATATACCTAAATAAATAAATAAATAATATATACAACCTGGTGCTGTCTATCAGGCTCCTATGATAACTGTCAGATGCCCACAATTTCAAGAATGACTCAATACTCAGCATATAATTATGTGAATACTTAGTACAGTAAGATGGAGATAGCAAAGGGGGTCTGGAGAAAACCAAGTCTAAATTTTCAGGGTGCTGGCCCTACAGTCACACAGAATGTTCTTCATTTCCCAGCAACAAATTCCGATCATATGAATTGAGTACTTTATTTTAGGGGTGCTTAATATAGAGCTGAGAATGCAGATCAGTTGCTAGAATATTTGCCTATCATTCATGAAGCTCTGGTTCCTGTCATCAGCATGTAGGACAGGGAAACGGAGGATCAGAAACAGAGCAACCTAGACTACATGAGACCAAGTCACAAAACTTTATAAAGACTGACTTTCACTAGAGAACTGAAGTAAAGGCTTTTATTGGGAACTGATCACTAAGGTGTCCTCTGCCAGACTTCCAGAGATAATGTTGGGGGTTCCCACAAAGTGTCTCATTTGCCCCATCTAGACAGAGAAAACCCAATCATGTGAGTCACACATAGTTTCCAGCAGCCAGCCAAAGCTAACTTTAAAAGCTGGCACTCAGACCTACTGTAATAACTGCATGACATTTTATGTATATGCCTGTATTTGTATAAGCTTGACCAGCAAGCAGAAAGAAGAAACACTGAGGAAATGAATGATAGTGTTGTTCATTTTAGCACCATCCAGAGCAAGAGCAGCAAAGACTAGGACCCACAGGCATTTCTGAAATGTGGACTAATGTTATGATCGCTTTTTTTCAGTGCTGGGAATGGAGGGCTGGACTTCATGAATGGTAGGCAAGCTTGGGATTTTTGTTATTAGTGGTGGTGGATTGGTGAGTTGGTTGGTTGGTTAGTTGGTGGATTGGTTTGTAGACATAGTCTTTTTTTTTTTTAAGATTTTATTTATTATGTATACAACATGCCTGTGTGCCAGAAGAGGGAGAAGAGGGCACCAGATCTCAAGATAGATGGTTGTGAGCCACCATGTGGTTGCTGGGAATTGAACTCAAGTCAGTGCTTTTAACCTCTGAGTCATCTCTCCAGCCCTGTAGACATAGTCTTATGGAGCTGGGTTGGCCCCAACTCCTGATCCTCCTACCTCACTTCTCAAGTGTGGGGATTGAGAACATTTTTACCTTGCATGGTTTTTACTGCATTTTTCTGGGCTATGTTTTTGCTTTCTATGTAGCTAGCTTTATTGATCCTAGCAATCATAAGAGTTAGGGCTTCCAGGTCACAAAAATAACTTGCTGTATTTTTGGTCACTACCTTTATTTCTTACTTTTTTCATTTAGATTTTTGGTTAATTTGATATTCACATATATAGCATAAAATATGGAGACAGCATGTTTTTCTAAATGTAGAAAAAAATCACTGTGTTATATATACAGAAGAAGTTCTGTGTGTTTGCAGGTCAACATGTTACACATACGATTTTCATTTTGTTCCATTTGCTTACTACTCACTCTTGTACCAGTGCCACACATTTTAGTTACAAAATTTTTAAGTATATCTGATGAGTCTTTTCTTTTGCTTTCCTGACTAATACTGCCACATGAACTTCAGCAGTACATTTTCTATTGCAAAAGGGATAGTGTAGGGCACCAATAGCTCTTTTTTTTTTTTTTTATTGAGATTAGTTCTGATTTTAGTACATTATTATCATAAAATTTTAGAATGGGTTCATCTGTAAGAACATAATGTGTCTTTCCATTTGTCTTTATTTTTGCCCCTTAGAATTTCTAATTTATGTTTTTTAAATTGTATCTGTTAAAATAGATTTACTTTTAGAAAAATTATATCCTAAATTATGCAGAGTACTCCACTTGCAGTCTGAGCGTCCAGTTAGTTCTTGCTATGATGAGCACATTGGCATCATCCTTTGTGAATTGTTGCCATGAGACTCAAAAGGGATTTTACTGCACAAATTCTGTTTGGTATATAATAAAAACCCAGAGCCAAATATGGAGGAAAGCTAGAATATCAGAAAGATGGGGAACAAATCACAGTCAGTTCTCACCCAGCCAACTCCTCAAGCTGAACAGGGTAAGTCCTATCTTCATGGGTCCTTAGACTGACTGGTTGCTTAGATAGAATCCCTGAACTTCTGCCTTATATTACCACACAAACACACCCAGCTATTTTACTTCCTGGTTCAACTCTCCTACAGGTAGGACTAAAGGTGGGTGTTACCACTGCCTGGCTGTTAGGCCTTGAACTCACAGAGATCCACACAGATCTCTGTCTCCCAAGTGATAAGATTAAAGGCATGGGTCACTACTTTCTGACCTTCATGGCCTGGCTCTGCATGCTTCTGTCCTCTGATATTCCAGACTATTTTTATTAAATATATAATATATCACCAGAAGATTAACCCATTCCCAGATCCTTTGAGGCTGAAAGCTAGATTTTCTGGAATATTTACCCTGGTATATTCAGTAAGACCCAGATGACCTGTATCTGCAAAGCTACAATTATATATCTACTATTACTTTAAAAATCAGTAGTCTTGGGGCTGGAGAGATGGCTCAGCGGTTAAGAGCACCGTCTGCTCTTCCAGAGGACCCGGGTTCTATTCCCTGCACCCACATGGCAGCTAACAACTGTCTGTAGTTCCAGTTCCAGGCAAACACCAAGGCAAATAAATAAATAAATAAATAAAGTTTTATAAAAAAAAAAATCAGTAGTCTACATAGTGAACTTTACTGTTTTGGTGGAAATCTTTTTTAGCAAATTGGTATGCACGATAATGAAACATGAACTGCATATCTGCAACTACTACTGTTTTCCACATCTCCTTATAAGTTAAAGAGCCAATCTATACACTAGTTATATACACTGAGAAATTACTATTTGACTAAAATTTGATAAATCTTTAATAAAAATTCTCAAATTCTTATATATTGCAGAATTTTACAAACTTGTTTGGACAGCCACTCGTCTGCTTGCTTTCTCCCACAGCATATCCAAAAGCTTTGCAAGGTATGTTTTTGATGCCTGTTACACCAATGGGTCTTAATGAAGAAAGACTTTATTTGTTTTGATCTCCCATCATGATTAGACATGGATGTATGATTCTTGTAGCAAGTGTCAGTCTGAAATATATGTGGAATCCTTGCTGACAAGGCTTTCCTAATGTGTTGTGATTAGGCTTTGAGGTACTTCATCTCTGAGAAAGTACTTCATCTCTGGTTTCATCACTTACTATTAGAGATAGCTCCTGGTTTTTAGATTTTAAAATTGGCTTTGATTTTCTTGTCATATCCATATAGCATAATTTTTGGTTATGGTATTAGGCATCTTTGAAGACTGTAAAATTACTGGTCTAGGAAACGTCTCAACCTATGTCTAAAGAGTTAGGCTACTTGAGAGGGCACAACTTAAAAGGCTTCTTTCTTCTCTTGTTTTTTTGTTTGTGTTTTTCTTTGCATTTTAAATCTTGTACTTTTAAAATAAAAATCTCTTCAGAATTCACCAGAAGGACAAGTTTGTTTGGGCCATTTCTCCAGTTACTACAAAGGGAAAGCCTTTCACCCTTAGTATTTTGTCCTTGATAGGTTACACATAAAATCTAATTCTAACTCCCAGTCATTTCCTAGGTCAAATGCTAAGTGAAACTTCACACTGTCTTAGCAGTACTTGTCACTGTTTCACTATCTCCCTGACTGTGAATAGTGCTGATGTCTCTCAGTGGGAGATGGCATTATACTGCTACTTCCCAGCCAGAAGTCCTGTCTGCTGACATAGTTTGACACAGGAAGTGGTGGTCAGCACTTGAATGCCTGAGAGAAGCTGGAGACTTACACCGTTGTTTTAAGGTAAGTTCTGCTGTTTAACAGGGAAAATCTTGTAGCAATTCTAAGTTCACATAGCAAAAGCCAAATCCTAAGGGATAGAACTTACCTTCAAACAACGGTAAAATTCTCCTGCTTTGAGGATTTTGCATCCTGTTTCTTATTGTTTCTGGAGGAATGTAACCTCTTTCCACTACTAGAGAGTTCTGTCATCACCTTATTCTAATGTAGTTTTATTTAAAACTACATGGGCAAGTGAGTTAATACCAAAATTCAATTAGCTATTTTATTACACAGAGGAGGAAAACACAGAATTGAGGATGCCAGCTAAATGTGAGTCCCAGCCTAGCCAGTTATTGGCTGTGTAACTTTGGAATGCTATTCGGCCATTTCATGCCTCAGTTATTTCATTTATCAAATGGGAATAATAATAGTACTTAACCCAATAACATAGTGCTAGGTACCAAGAAAATGGTTTGTGCACCAGAAGTGGAAACTGATCTAAGCATTATTGGGTCAGTGGGACCATAGGACTGTCTGCTCCCTGCCCAGGGAGGGGATGGGGAGTTGCAGAGAAGAAAAATGACCAGATGTGTTGGAAGGGGGAAGAGACCTTGAATAAGGATATACAGGGATGGAAAAAAAAAAAAATTCAGAGGGAAAGATGAACACAAAGAAAATATATGTGTAGCAATCTTATTTGTATTTCCACCCTTGATAAGCCATGCTTATGATTCTTATCCTCTGTATAGTTATTGTTAACTCTTCCACATTTTAAATTCTTTTTACTGTGTTTTTTTTTTGATAAATACAAAATAAAGAAGAAAAAAATTAAAAACACAATCTCTGACATTTTAGAAGATTTATGGAAATATAAACTTTTAGAAACATTAAAAAAAACAAAAAAAAAACAAAAAATAAAGAAAGAAAGAAAGAAAGAAAGAAAAAAAAAAGAAAATGGTTTGTGGTGTTAATATGTGTGTAGTTCTGATTCATGTCCTTAATGGTTTTTTGCCCAGCATCCTATCTACACTATAAAGCTTAAATTACAAATACTTTTAAGCAAATTCAGCAACCAGACAGATTGAATATTCTGTTACTCAATTTAGGATTTATTCAGTAGCATTGTTGCTGCTGATCTTTACAAAAGGGCTTGGCACTCTGGCCAGCCACAAAGAAGAAGATGTATTTGGTAAGGTTCCTACATTTTTGGTATCTGTAGCTCTATTATTAGTCAAGACATACTTTATTCATTCAGTACAGTTTTTAAGATTAATTTATCAGCCATTGTGCTAGGCACTGGGGAACAGCAATGCATTCTGATACTCTATAGTTGTGTTTCTCATAGGGCTAGTGTCTAGTAGACAACAGATGATCTAACACACAAGGAACTGCTATTAAGGAGTAAAGCTACTAAGGAGGGGATGGAGAGTGACTGAGCAGGCAAAGTTTCAGCAGAAAAGTTATATGTGCTATAACCTTGACCTATGAGAGCCTGTGAAATATTTAGAGAAGTTTAAGTGGTGTCTCTGGCTGAAGGGATTATGTGATTGAATGATAAAAACCATTTGAAGATTGATATGATTTGAACTGGAGAGGTTTGAGTAAAAGTACTAAACAGAGGAAGAGTATGAAAGAGCAGGGAGAATGAATTATAGGGACGCTGAGGGAAGTAGCCAAATGATGGTGTCCGGAGCTTAACGGTCTAATGCTGCAAAACTTTCTGATAGACTGGAAGACAGGAAGAAGACAGGAATCTTTGGCTCAGGAACTGGAAGAAATGCTGAGTCTTGGATAAGGAATCTAACCTAGTACTATTCATTAGAAATTTAGGATGAGTTACAGACCTAGTGAGTATTAACAATATGCCTTTTTATATACTAAGTCTTTGAAGTCCGGGATTTATTCATAGATAGTTTGGAGTAGCCATTCTTTGTGTACACTAGATCACAGGAAAGCACAAAACCAAAACTAGGAAATTAAGTTTTAGTCTTTGAAAAATAGGCATCCATGAGCATGAGTAGCAGCTAATATCGTAAGGGTTGGCAAGGTCGGCCATGTATAGGATCAAAGATTAGGAGTTCTGGGTTGTCCTAGGCTACTTCATGAGTTCAAAATCAGCCTTGGCTCCTCCATAAGGCCCTGTTTCAAAGGGGGACTGAGTTGCAGAAAAAGAACAACCCAATCAGAAAATTGGCAGATTAAGTACTCATCAGATGTTTACATTATGAATGCTTTATAAGGCAATACTTGCCATATTTGGGTGAAATTGGTTAGTTGGGTTAAGATAATAAATGTATTTAAGTTGGGCAGTGTGGTGCACACCTTTAGTTCTAGCGCTGGAGAGGCAGAGACAGATGGATCGCTCTGAGTCTGAGGCTAGCCTGGTCTACAGAGCAAGTTCCAGGGCAGCCAGAACTGTTATACAAAGATACTATGTCATGAAAAAAATCAAAAAGGGAAAAAAGAAATGTGTCTACTTACCATTTTATAATTGAAAGAGGCTCAGTGTTTTTATTTTATTCAGAAGGCAATATGCCTAGGATATATTTTCATAGCTTCATGAAGATTTTATGTTGCTGAACTGTGATTTACTAATACAGCTTTAATTTTACACATTATCAGTATATTAAGATATTCCTCGTATGTTTGCTAACCCTAAACCTCTTGTCTGTATGTAACATGTTTGTGATTACAGATCAATCTCAGCGAGGTAGCCTCTTCACTCTCTTTTTGAACAATCCTCTAATGGCCTTCCTATTTGTGTCTGGATTGTCAAGCATGCGTAGAGGCCTATGGGAAAAGTGTCAAGAATATCTTCGAAAAATCAACCGTGATATTGCCCAGCTACTGACCCACTCACGTTCAATAGGTACCCTGCTAATCTACCTGCATACTTAACAAAGCTTACTGTAGTGGCTTAATGGTTTGCTACTGTAAACTGATTGGGTTTTTTAAGGTACTTGTCCCAGGTAGGAAAGCCATGAAGGCTTTCCTTAACTTAGTTCCCTATTGAAGTGGCATTTCATATTGCCTCCATTCACTGTGCCCTTCTCCTCTGCAGATCAGGCCTTTCTCCAGTTTTTTGGAGATGAATTTCTTCGGTTGCTTCTCACAAGGTTTGTCTTCTGTTCAGCCACCATGAGGATGCACAAGGCCTTTCGGGTAGGCAGTGAATCATTAAAGACCAAGTTCACCATTTCAATCCATTATTGCTAGTCATATATTATATTTTACTTACACTAAATAAAGTTTACATAGATTCAGAATAATACCAGAAAGCATGTGCAGCATTGCGATCAGTATTGTGGGCATGGTGGTGCATGCTTCTGATGCCAGTGCTTAGTAGACTGAGGCAAAGCTTGTCTCTAAAAGCTAAAACAAACTGATAGAAAAAGATTAGCAATACACACGTTCCCATTGGGAACACTTTTATGAGCTGTCTGTATTCCCAGCACTTGAGAGGTAGAAGTCAAAGTTGAAGGGGTCAACCTTGGCTACCTGATGAGTTTGTGGCCAGTCTAGGATACATGAGACAATTGTCTTTATATATATATGTATATATATATACATATATATATATATAACTTTTTTTACTTAAGACTGCTGTGGGTCCTGTTAAATCTCTCTTTATATGCAGCTGATAACGATCATTTACCTTTTATTAAAATCTTGATGCTGGGAGGTTTTCAAGAGCTAGAGGCAGGCAGATCACTGAGTTAGAGGCCAACTGAATCTAAAGAGGGAGTTCCAGGACAGCCAAAGCTACATAGAGAAAACCTCAATATATATATAAAAGGAGTGTGTGCTTTGTTTTTTATCTAGTCTATAAATGGATTTATATTGCTTTATTTCAGTCAGTAGTATTCTTTGATATTGGCTGTGTCTCAGTTACTTACCCATTTTGCCAATAATGGACATTTGAATTGCTTCCAGCTGTTATAAATTATGCAATAGTAGTTGGTGCATACCTGTAATCCCAGCACCTGGGAGACAGAGACAGGTGGTTTTCTGAGTTGGAAGCCAACCTATCTAAAGAGTGAGCTCCAGGATAGCCAGGGTCACACAGAGAGGCCCTGTCTCAAAGTAAACAAACAATAAGACAAAAAAAAAAAAAAAAAAAAATGTTGGCTAACTACTCTTGAACATGGGGCCTGCCCTGGAGTGTGATTGATTAAACCCAATGACACTCCACTTTAAAAATCTGGTTTTCCTTTCCCCAGTGGTATTAATAACAAATACTTCTTGGTTGGGGTTGGGAGATTATCTGGTTTAAACTTGTGCTGGTCTTCTGCATGCTATCAGTTTCTGTGAGTTCAGATACGTATCACTCCTGTTGTGTTTAGTGGATACTTTTTCCTTGGAGTCACCCATCACCAGTGGTTCTTACAATCTTTTCACCTCTTATTTTACATAGATCCTTGAACCCTGAGGGGATAGGGTTTGATGAAGACATCCTTTTTAGGATTGAGTGCTCTACAGTCCCATTCTCTGCACATTGTCCTATTGTAGGTCTTTATGTTAGAGCATTTAACAAAAGTTTACCTATGAAGGCTAGGTGATACACTGAACTGAGTCCTTACCAAGTTGGTACTCATGGGTTTTTGTGTTTTGTTTTATTTTTGTTTTTAATGTTGTCCATTGCATTTTGTACTTCAGTATGCTACATTAGGGTTATATATTTTTAATGTTTTTTTGAAAAGCTTTTGAAACTTTTAGTTTCTAAATATTCTGTCATGCACTTTGATTTTGTTTCTGATTTGGTTTTGTATAATTGATATAGTCTCACTTTTGTAGCCCAGGCTGGCCTTGAACTTTCTATCCTCCTGCCTCAGCCTCCTGAGTGCCAGGATTATAGGTAGTAAAATGCACAAAGTTGAAGTATACCTTTGGTTATTATATGTGTAACTACACAGATAATAGATTGTGTTATTGTAAATGGAAACCTCTACTAAGAAATACAACAGCATCATTCTAGAATATTTTCTCCCTAACCCCTTTGGTGAGTGTGCAAGCCACTACATCACATGATAATTTTTACACTGTCTTAAGAACTTGAATCACATTGGATAGAATCTTGTGTAAAGCCATTACTAAGATTGGCACATTTTGTTTCTTTTTTTATTATTTTTAGTTAGTTTTGGGTTTTTTTTTTTTGGTGTTGTTTTGTTTTGTTTATATGTATAAGTGTTTTACTTCCATGTTTGTATGTGCACCACATGCATGCCTGGTGCCCACAAAAGCAGAAGATATCATCAGTTCTCCTGAAATTGGAATTTTGGATGGTTTTGAGCCACCATATGGGTATTGGGAACCAAACCTAGAATCTCTGCAAGAGCAACAAGTGCTTTTAACCACTGAACTGTCCTCCAACTCTACTTAGTTCTTTTTTCTTCTGAGTTCATTGTTCTGCTAGTAATGATCACCTGGGCAATTGTAAGTCATTAGCTAGTGAATAAAATTCTTCAGTACAAGTAGGACTCTTGTGAGGTTTTGAAAACATATTTTGCTTTGTGTGGGTGTAATTTTCCCACCTACAGAAAAGGCTTTGTTTTAATAAAAATATCTTGTTTTATGTTGCCTCACCACTAGACAGCAACTTGATCAGCAACTTAGCTTTTCATCTTGTGCACAAAATCTTTTCGTTTTCAGTCTCTTCAAAGATAATTATTACGAAACTTGGACACTGCCTGTATTACTACCTCTTTGTCCTTTTTACTGGCATGACCCACTGTCTCCTTTTGTCACTATTTTACTTTTTTTTTTAATGTTTGACATAATTATTACGAAACTTGAACACTGCCTGTATTACTACCTCTTTGTCCTTTTTACTGGCATGACCCACTGTCTCCTTTTGTCACTATTTTATTTTTTTTTTTAATGTTTGACATCCAGTGTGAATTTACCATTGTAGTATATGTCTTCTACTTCAGGACCACTTGTCCCTTCCCACTTTTTGAGTTTATTGGCAGTAAATTGTTGTGTTCCATTTTTAGAAATTGTCACATTTTTATCAAAGAAGGTGATTAACACTCTCAGGATAAGGTATGAAAATTACTTGTGTATCTGGCTGCACTATGTTCTGACCAGGAGGGTGGGATCCAATTTGTATTTTACTCATCAACAATGGTGGTAAATACCTTTCCATTTGTTTGCTGGCTGGCAACAAACTCTATAAGAGTTTGTTACTTGTTTTTGTGGTAGTTTGTTTGTTTGGATTTTTTTTTTTTTTTTTTTTTTTTTTTTGGTTTTTAATGGTAACAAAAGTTTGAAATGTTTAGGAGATTCAACTAATTGGGTTTTCTTTCTTCTTCAGGTCCCTAAGAAATCTTATCCAATCTGGTTTATAAAGTTTATAAAGGTTTTCTGTTTTCTTCTAGGAGTTTTTATTCTAGATTTTTGTCTTTTTATTCATTTTGATTTCTACTGCAGCATTTTTATTCATGAAATGAGTATTTTTGTAAATTCCATTTGTGGATCCCTCTCAGGATTTGTATGGTTTTTTTGATAGTATAGAATATGAGGCCTAATAGTCATAGAAGTCAACAAACACTTGTGAAATAATTCAGTGTGCAAATGTATTAGGCTGATCTATATGAAGCTATATTGATTATATAGGTTAAAATTATCACATGTTGTTAATTCAGTACAGAAGCTAAGTGTGATTATGCTCTATAGGCTGACTCAGGAACATTGCCATGTTTTAGAGGTATAACAAGATCCTGTCTAAAAGGTAACAAATAAAAGTTCCAAACCAACAAAAAACACATATACTAGTAATAATAAGTGACAAGGAAAATAAACATTGAACTACTCCTTACTACTGTCAGACCGAGTTAGTTTTCTCCCATACGACTATGACACAACTTTCATTATTTACCAGGAAACTCGAAATTACCCAGAATCCTATCCACAACTGCCAAGAGATGAAACTGTGGAGAATCCTCACCTTCAGAAGCATATTTTAGAATTGGCCTCTATTCTGGATGTTCGGAACATCTTTGAGAATCCTATGGATGACTACTAAAACTCTCGTTTAACAGGTTTCATCTTCCACAGTTTTAAAATGGTGCAGTTTTTATGTGATGACAGAGACAGACACTTGGGTTTTTATTTGTGAATTTAGGAACTGCCATTTTAAAAGCAAACTGAAAAAAAGTTCAAACTTTTAGGGTAACTTTTAAAATATAATCTTTCAAGTCTTTTAAAATCTCAATCTTGAAATTTTTATTTTTTGGTGTTGACATTAGATACTTACCTCCAACATCCAATCCTACATTTAAATAGGTAACTATTGCCTCCCTAAGAAAAATAGATTGTTTATTTTTACATAATGAGGACAATCCAGAAGTTATACTTGGACCTTTAAATGTCTGGATTTGGGAAATGTCTGTTTATAGTGGTGAAGCTGACCATATGGACTACTGAAAATCAACAGCAGAGCCCATCTGTACAGTTTCTTTTCACTCCATACTAATAAGTAGGGAAATAATGTACAAAGGGATTTCTTGAGATCACTGAATTTCTTTAAATGTTGTCAAATTTTTAGGCTCTATTTAGGGTTGATTTATATCTGGAAATTAAATCTTTAATTGGAACTTTGAGGTAGCAGAGCTTACTTAAAATGTGAATGTTGTTATCATAGATTTGTTTGTAGATTTTAAATTTTTTTTGTGATCATGAATGCTGGAAATGCAAAGGAAATCCTGAACTGTCTCTAGTAGGATTTCTACATAGAATATTCATTGACAATATCAGGCTTTATCTTTTTCTTTTTCTCTTTTTTTTTTTTTTTTTTTTTTGGCCAGGATACCATTTTAAGTTTATTTCTGAATATCCAGGAAGGGTGAGGGAGGGAGAAAAAAGGTCAATATCAGACTTTAAATGGTATCTTGATTGATTATTATACTCAGTGCACAATTTCTAATTCTCTTTATATTCAAGTTTCCAAGGCATCGATGTCAGAGATACTGTCAATGTAAGTTGAAGGTGGGTGTTAGAAAAGTAAAACATGAGATGATTTTGCTTTGATAATTTGGAAGTAAGATATTAAAACTCCCTGTGTTTTGTTATTTTGTATTCATACACATGTTTTTATTATTTTTTTAAATAGGACTCAGTATGTAATATAAAGATTTTTGTGTGTTTTTCCCCTCCATCTCCTTCAGAATCTCAAAGGTACTAGCCGTGAAGGTTTCTTCCATCCTGGCTCCTTTGGGCTGCATAGCATTTAAGATCAGAAATGTGAGACTTGCAGACTTCTGCCTGTTTTCTGTATAGGCTCATGGTCTAACCCTAGAGAAGTAGGATGGCTATTTTCAGCACTTCTTTCCTGTGTCCCTAAGGAAACTTTGATGTGGTGTTTTAACTTGGTTACCTTCTCTCGCCTAGAGCATCACTTGAGTGTCAGTTGTGGCCGTCTCTGCTCCAGCACTGATTTTCATAAAGTCCAGGTTATGGTCAAGTCAGGGACTGAGGATGTTTCATTTGCTTTTAAAATGGTTCATTCTTTCATTATTCTTTAAAGCTTAGAAGAAAGCTATGCTGGAAGGAGTCTTTCCAGGGGGTGGGTTTTCTTTTTTAAAAAGCTTACTTTCCACTGGAGATAGTGGCACACACCATTAATTCCAGCACTCAGCAGGTGGAGGCAGGCAAATCTCTATGAGCTCAAGGCCTTGCCTACAGAAAAAGTTCTAGAACTATAATACAAAGAAACCCTGTCTCAAAAAAAGAAAAAGAAAAAGCCTTGTTTGCAAAACTATGGTTTTCCTTTCCTAACTCTTCTCCTAGACTATATATTGCAATAGATGGTCATTAGCTGTCTGGCCTCTAGTCCAGTCTCCTTAAGTGTTGTGCCTACAGCACAGACTTTACTATTCCCTGACATTTAAAGTGGCCCTGTCCTGTGTTTAATCCTTGTCTGCTAAACATAAAGACCACTGGTTTCAAAACTAAGAATTCTTAAATTCTAACCCTGGCTTTTCTAGTAACTAGCACAATGCCCTTTGACAAGTAGCTTTATGTATCTTCTTTGTAGCACTCTTCTGTATAAAATAGAGTGATTCACCTAAGATCCTATTCCTGTCTGTAATTCTACAGTTCAGAGCCTTGGTTCCAAAAATGTTTACTTCCTCCTAGTGCTTACAGAAAAGTTGATTTGTGTGTTTTTAACACTATAACAACCTTTCCATATTGTGTTTAATAAGATGGTTTAAAAAAAAAAAAATCCTAGGTCCTACTTACCTGTTTTGAGACTTGCTTAGAGAGACTGTCCTGAAAAGATTAGACCTTCCGTGATCAGAACTATGTGTTTTAGAGATCACAATGTAAATCTAGATTATAACACAGGCCCTTAAACTAATAGTAATGCAATTTCTAACTGTTGATTAAAATCTAAAGTGAACCAAAACTCAGGCTGTAGCTCAATGGTAGAGCATTTAGCTAACGTTCAGAAATTCTATGTTTGTTTTTTACTAGGGAAAACATTTTTTTAAGAAAGAAAAAACAAAAGCAGTTTTGAGTTGGTATGGTGATGTGTGCCTATAATCCCAGTACATAGGAGGCTAAAGCAGAAGGATTGCAAAGTCAGGGCTAACCTAGACTGTAGAGCAAAAGTCCATCTCAGAAATAATTACTAAGAGATTCTGAATCTTTTGAGAGCAAGACTGCAGTAGGAAATTTGAAGGTTTTTTAAATCTATGCCTTTAAAAAATAAAAATGACATGTATTGTACAACTGACATGCACCACATTTTCCTTATGGCACTTGAAATGCAAGCAAAGGAAACTTAAAAATTCATGTCTTGAAGAATATGATTGTGGCTTGGTAGAAGAAACTTTTGTCTAGCATGCTCAGAGCCCTGGTTTCCATTCCCGGCACTTAGAAGTAGATGATCAGGAGTTCAAGGCCATCCTATCTATATAGAGTGAGCTCTGTACTGGCCTGGTTTATGTCAGACTTTATCCCAAAAACAGATTTGCTTATTTTAAGCCCTATTTAATATTAAAATTTACTTTTTAAAAACTTAAATGTTGTAACTAAAGACAATAATACTGAGGAAGCAACATTTTTTTATTCAAATTGCACAAATCTCTCTAGATTCTGAAAAAAAGTTTCCAGTCTCTTAAGAATCACTGTAAATGTTGGGCAGTGATGGTTTACACCTTTAATCCCAGCACTCAGGAGGCAGAGGCAGGTGGATTTTTGAGTTTGAGGCCCACCTGGTCAACAGAGCAAGTTCAGGACAGCCAGAGCTATCCTGTCTTGAAAAACAAACAAACAAAAAATTAATGTAAACCAACTAGGAAGCATCAAATTAAGTAAAGACTGGAGAGATGGCTCAGAGGTTAAGAGCACTGGCTGCTCTTCCAGAGGTCCTGAGTTCAATTCCCAGCACCCACATGGTGATTTACAACCATCTGTAATGAGATCTGGTGCCTTCTTCTGCTGTGGTTTGAAGTATAGGAAACTGTATACATAATAAATATATCCAGACAAACAGGGAAAAAAAGAAACAAAGAAAGAATCAAACATCGAGACCAGTTACACACAAAGCAAAGTGAAGTACAATAGGATTTTCTTCCTGTATAAAGCAGCCTCCTTTCTTGTTTTATGGAAGAGGAAGAGGAGATATCAGAAGCTGCTGATTATTCAAGATCTAATCTCAGGAGTTTAGACTTCTTTCTGTAATGAACAGATGGAAAATTTTAGAGCTATGTTTAACATAAGAATTAAGATTTTGTTCTCACTTTTATCAGTTATTCAAACCAGTCAGGATGAGGTTTAATTGTAGAATGCTTGCCTAACATCTGTGGGACCCTGTATTTAATTTTCAGTGCAATGAATATTTATGCAAGTGAATCATTCACCTCAGCATATTTTTATCAATTATAAAATCAGATTTTTTTTTAAATTTCAGTCAGGATATATTCTTTATATGTGTTTTCTTCATGGGAAGTGGTACTCTGAAAACCTTTCAAACCACAGAATTTATTGGGCCTTTTATGTTTTTTAACAGAGTCAAAATGTTCCACAGTTTTGGAATTGAGGTATAATTTGATTTTACTTGAGGTTTTCCTGACTTGGAGTTTGTTTTTTTTTCCTCCTCTGTCATGCAATAGAATTCCCTTAAATGGGTAAGGGCACTGGATTTCATTCATGTCAAGGGAGAAGTCCAAGTCAGACTTGTGAATCAGTTACAGACCCTTCTGTAGCATTCTTTTCCAAATTCAGTCTCTGTCTATGACTGAGCCTGATTGAAAAGGCTCAGTTATCTGTGGAGACATATTAAAGTACCAGCGTTGTCAAATTTGGCCACTTCCAGAATCATTTGTCTACCTTGTATGAGTGTAAGACACTATGAATCTGAATGCCTTGAGTCTCCTGGTGATTTGGGAATGATTCCTGTTCTCATCTTTATTTGGAGAATTTTAAGAGTATTTAGGTAGGTTGAGGACTCTTTTTAGAACTTGTTTATTTAAAATCCTTGTTTTTAATGGCATGTGTATATTTTGTGACACTAAATGCAATCTCTAAAAACTTTTTATGTATATGTGTACATATCTGTAAATATACAATGTATGTATATTATATGCCCATTGTGGGCTGAATTTATTTTAGTTCTGTGAGGACATCAGAGTAGCATTGTTCTTGCTACTGTAATTAGGTTGTGGCTAGATCTCATTTACAAGCCTCAATTTTAAGGGGCTTGTATTGGGATAAAATGGGCTCCTTTGGAGTTGAAATTAGGATATGAAGATATTAAGAAAAGGCTGCATATTCTCAGCTTTAAAGTCACCAACAAACTTCAATTTAAATTGGTAAGTTTGCTAGAAACCTGAAAACTAAGTTTGTGAAACTGAGACACCAGCAAGGTTTTCATTTTTATTAGTCCCCCCCTTTTTTTAAGCCCATATTTGAGTGTTACTACTAAGTAGAAATTTGTTTGTATTAGAATGCCTTTGGGGGCTAGCGAAGCAATTACGTTGCTCACATTTGAAAATGGGAAATGGCTTTTAATTAGAAGAAATACCCATATCTATCATTTCAATATCTGATGCTAAATTTTAATTTTTTGAATTTTTTCCCACCAATATGCTTATTCTACATGTGTCTCTATGAGGCAGAAGGAGCATTAGCTAAAGACCAAACCTTAATGAGCTGGATAGAGAGGCTGAGTTGTTGTGTGTATGTCTGCAGCTGGTGTTTACTTAAGTAGACTTTTGATTTGGGTTGTGTTGATTTGAGTTGGGTTGGGTTGGTTTGGTTTAAGACAGGGTTTTTCTGTGTATCCCTGGCTGTCTTGGAACTCACTCTGTAGTCCAGGCTGACCTCTAACTCAAAGATCCAGGTACCTCTGCCTCCTAAGTGCTGGGATTAAAGTCATGGCCATCAATCACCACCTGGTTTACTCTACATTTTAAACAGACATCCACACTAGTAGATTTCTTATGAAGTGTCTAAGAGTCTAAAGACCACTAGGGACCCTAAGCTTTAAGTTAAGCACATTGTGTGTATGTGTGTGTGTGTGTGTGTGTGTGTGTGTATGTGTGTGTGTGTGTGTGTAAGTAAGTCTGTAATTTCATTCCAGTTCTTGGGAGGAGGTAGGAGAATCAAGAGTTCAAGGATAGCCAGCTTCTGCTACATAGGAAGTTCAAGGACAACATGGGCTACAGTACAGCATGGCTCAAAAATCATAATAGAAGGAGTTGAGATGTTATAGTGTTAAGGACAGTAAAATTATAGAAAATATGTACAAAGCCAGTTTGTGGATGTTTGGGAAATTTTGGAGTATATCATTATTTATTTATTTCCATAAATGAATATAAAGGATATTTAAACACATTCTGTACACTCACTGAAAAGAGTAAAGTTATTTCTGTAAAATAGAACTGCAAGGATACTTTCTACTCCATTCTTCAAAGAACAAACCTCTCTTATTAACATTTAAATTGTTTTAAAGAGAAAAAATAAATTCAAGTCAATTCTACCACTTCTAAAATTACATTTACCTCCCCCTTGCTAATAAAGCAGCCAGTTATTCATAACACTTTTCAATTATACTCTTAGTTATCTTTTTCTTGAAACATATTAAGATGCATTCATATGTTATTTCTGGGAAATCCTTTAAAAACTGTTCACAGACATTTGTTAACCAAACTTTTTGCAGGTGGTAGATCATATGTTGTTTAAAATTTAT